>PVJS01028481.1:0-25469 GCA_004027185.1 Glis glis | reverse complement strand
CCCGGATCCTCCGGTCTCCGCCTCCCAAAGTACTGGGATTACAAGCGTGCGCCACCACGCCCGGCTCCGGCTTATTTTTTTGTTTTGAAACAGGGCCTCACTAGGTTGCTGAGACGCTCGCTAAACTGCAGAGGCTGGTCTTGAACCTGCAATCCTCCTGTCTCAGTCTCCCAAGTATTGGGATTACAGGCGTGTGCCATCACGCCTGGCTCCCGATTTCTATCTACCTTCCACATATAAGAGAAAACATACAATGATTCATTTTTTGAGACTGGCTAATCTTGTTTAGTATAATATTATTGAGTTCCATCCATTTTCCTGCAAATCACATAATTTTGTTCTTCATTATGGCTGAGTAAAATTCTATTGTGTGTGTATATACCACAGTTTTGTGGTCCACTCATCTGTTGATGGACACCTAGGCTGGTTCCATAATTTGTCTATTGTGAATTATGCTGCTATAAACATGGATATGCATGATCACTGTAATATTCTGACTTCAGTTCCTTTGGAAAGATGCCCAGGAGCAGAATCGCTGGGTCAGATGGTGGTTCCATTCCCAATCTTCTGAGAAACCTCCACACTGATTGCCATAGCTCCTGTACTAGTCTGCAGTCATACCAACAGTGTATAAGAGTTCTTATTTCTCCACATCCTCACCAGAGTTTATTATTGTTTGTGTTCTTGTTGATTGCCATTCTAACTGGAATTAAATAGAATCTCAGTGTAATTTTGATTTGCATTTCTCTGATTACCAATAATGTTGAACATTTTTTCATATATTTATTGGCCACTTGTATGTCTTCTTTTGAGAAGTGTCTATTCAGTTTAATTGCCCATTAAAAATATTTTTTTTGGTGGTGCTGGGGATTGAACCCAGGGGCATTCTACCTCTGAGCTACACCCTCTCCCCAGCCCCCTCCTTTTTTTCTTTGAAACAGGGTCTCACTAATTTGCCGAGGCTGGCTTCAAATCTGTGATCCTCCTGTCTCAGCCTCCCAAGTACTGGGATTACAGGCATGCACCACCATGCCTGGTTAATTGCTCATTTTTTGACTGTTTTTTTTTTTTAGTGTTAAGTTTTTAAAGCTCTCTCTATATTCTATATATTAGTCCTTTATCAGAGGGGTAGGTGGCAAAGATCTCCCATTCTGCAGGCTCTCTCTTTAGACTCTTGATAGCTTTTTAATTTAATGCCATCCCATTTATTAATTCTTGTTTTAACTTCCTGAGTTTTTGGGGTCTTATTGAGGAAGTTTCTATGAGAACCTATATGTTGGAGTGTTGGTCCTATGTCCTCTTCTAGCAGTTTCAAAGTTTCTGGTCTAATTTCTAGGTCTCTGATCCATCTTGAGTTGATTCTTGTGAAGCGTGAGAGGTTGGGGTTTAATTCCATTCTTCTACAAATGGATAGCTAGTTCTCCCAATACCATTTGTTGAAATGGCTGTCTTTTCTCCAGTGTATGCACCTTTATAAAAAATCAACTGGCTATAAATATGAGGATTTGTTTCTGAGTCTTCTATTCCATTGGTCTATGTGTCTGTTTTTATGTTAATATCATGCTGTTTTTATTACTATTGCTTTGTAGTATGATTTTTTTCCTTTTTTTTGCAGTACTGGGGATTGAACCCAGGGGCATTCTACCTCTGGGCTATACCTCCAGCCCTATTTTTTATTCTTTATTTTGAAACAGGGTCTCACTAAGTTGCGGAGGGCCTCACTAAGTAGCTGAGGCTGGCCACAAACCCAGATCCTCCGGTCTCAGCCTCTCAAGTACTGGGATTGCGCCACCACGCCTGGCTTGTAGTAGTATAATTTGAAATCAGGTACTGTGATGTTTCTAGCATGGTTCTTATTGCTGAGAATTGCTTTGGCTATTCTGGGTCTTTTGTTTTTCCATATGGATTTTATGACTGATTTCTCTAGATCTGTGAAGAATGACATGGGTATTTTAATAGGGATTGCAATGAATGTACAGATCACTTTTGGTAGGATGGCCATTTTGATTATATTTATTCTGCCTATCCAAGAGTATGGGAGGTCTCTTCATCTTCTAAGATCTTCAACTTCTTCCTTTAGTATTTTATAATTTTCATTGTAGAGTTCTTTTACCTCCTTGGTTAAATTTATTTCTAAGTATTGTATCGTTTTTGAGGTTATTGTGAATGGAATTGTTTTCTGGATTTCTTTTTCAGTGGATTCATGATTGGTATATAGGAATGCTAATCATTTTCATAAGTTGATTTTATATCTGGCTACTTTGCTGAAGCTATTTATCATCTCTAGAAATCTTCTGGTTGAGGTTTTTGGATCTTCAAAATAAAGGATCATGTCATCAGTGAACAAAGATAATTTCAGTTCTTCTTTCTTTATTTGTATTCCATAAGAAAACCCCTTTAGGAATAGCTTCTTGGGCTATAAATTGGGACACTATACCCATGTGGACAAAGATTCATGGATGTTATTTACAGGATTTTCTTGCCAGTGTCATGGAGGGAAGGAAAGAAACTTTAGTCCTGAGGGATGGCCAGGATGCTCTATAGGATTAGGGTAAAATGTTCTTGGTGACGTAGGGACAGGGTGCCAAGGGAGACAGACCCATTCAGAAATACTCAGTGGAGCCCTCTGAACGAAGGTGTTATTGGGGCCTGGTGTGCTCAGGAGGGATGACCTCAGCTGGTGTTCCCACGGGAAGCTGCTGGAGCCATGCTATGTCCCAGCAGATTGCCAACAGGAGGCTAATGGCACACACAGGTGAAGGGATTCATCATGTCCCTCGAGGCCCAGCCCATGGAAGCTCCCTTTCATCTACCTCTGAGCCATGGCTTTTCAGACTTCCTTTCCCTTCTACTTGCAGTAAGCAACCTTCACAGATGGGGGTGCTGCTCAGCCTTTTGGAAGCATCTGAAGCAGAGCTGTTAGTTAGCCTGGTAGCAACTTTCCCAACGCTTCCTCAAAGCAAGGTTTCCGCAGGGCCCAGTCCCGATTCAGCACAACCAGATACTCCCTCCAGATTCATCAAATACCTAACAAAATCAAACTTCCAATCCCTAAATATATACAATTACTTGCTAGTGATCTTGTAAAGAGCAAGTCAGAAAAGTTGCATAGACGTTAAATATCACTGCAAGTAGGATGCTTTAGCCCACGGGTTCTCAAAGTGTGGTCCCTGGACCAGACACACCAGCACTGCCTAGGAACATGTTCAAAATGCACATTCTTGCAAGGCATAGTGGTGCCTGTTTGTAAACCCAGCACTTGGGAGGCTGAGACAGGAGGATTGCAGGTTTGAGGATAGCCTCAGCAAGTAGTGAGATTCTTATCAACCTAGTGAGACCCTGTTTCAGAAAAAAAAAATAGGGCTGGGGGTGTAGCATGGAAGTAGAATGCCCCTGGGTTCAACCCCCAGTACCACCACCACACACACAAAAAAATGTACATTCTTGGGTCCCACTCCAAACCTATTGTCTCATAAGTTCTAGAGGTAAAGTTTAAACAGATGACTCATTAAAACAGAGCTTGCAGGCTCCACCTCCAGAATTTTAGATCCAGGAGGTTTGGGTGGGCCAAGAATTTAATTTTTTTTTTTTTTTTGGTACTGGGGATTGAACTCAGAGACATTCTACCTCTGAGCTACACCCTAAGCCCTATTTTTTATTTTTATTTTGAAACAGTGTCTCCCTAGGTTGATGAGAGTCTTACTACTTGCTGAAGCTGTCCTTGAACCGGCTCAAGAATTTCATTTCTAACAAGTTCTCAGGTGCTCCTGATGCTGTTGGGCTAGGGACCACAGTTTGAGAATTACTGTCCTAGTTGATAGGAAAGGTGGATGAAATCCTCAATTTTCTATTTCTTTTGTTTTTTAAAAAGGCAGTTCAAAAAGATGCTTTGTGTTATTCCTAGACAAGAAAATTCAAATTAAAATGACAATTAGAAGCTGGGCATGGTGGCTCATGCCTGTAATCCCAGTATTTGGGAGGTTGAGACAGGAGGATGGCAGGTTGGAGGACAACCTCAGAAAGTAGTGAGACTTAGCAACCTAGTGAGACCCTGCTTCAAAATAAAAAATAAAATAGGGCCGGGGATGTAGCTCATAGGTAGAATGCCCTGGGGTTCAATCCCCAGTAGCACACACACATACACACAAATAAATAAAAATAAAAATAAAATGAGGCTGGGGGTATAGCTCAGAGGTAGAATGCCCCTGTGTTCAATCCCTAGTAACACACACACACACACACACACACACACACACACACACACAGACAATTAGAAATCTTTTTCGCTGCCCATATTAGAAATGATCATCAGTTTGCCCTGAGATTGGGGGAGTTGTGAGTGACAGGCCTGTCCATCCACTGATGAGTGAGTGCACTCCGGGCGGCCTTGAAAGGCAATGTGGTAACATCTATTAATGATTCTAAAAGTACAATCCTAGCTGGGCACAGTGGTACATACCTGAAATTCCAGCTACTCAGGAAACTGAGCCAGGAGGATTGCAAGTTTGAGGCCAGCCTGGGCAACTTAGTCTCAAAATAAAAAATAAAAAGAGCTGGGGATGTAGCTTAGTGGTAGAGCACACCCCTGGGTTCAGTCCCCAGCATCACAAACAAAACAAAACAAAAAAACAAGATCCCCTTAGGCCAGTTTCAACTATGCTAAAGACTAACACATCCCTCATGCTGGAACAGTGGTTTGTCTTGGGAACATTATCTGTGTAAGAGATGGCACTGAGGGACTTCAATTGTTATTTCAATCCTTACTTCATCATTTCCTTGGGTTTCTGCCTAATATCACCATCCTATGCTAATTGTTTATATTTTCATGTCTTCTTCTGGAACGGATGAACCTCCATTAGATTATAAATTCCATCGAGTAAAGATGCTCTTGGTCTTGTTTTCCATTGTATCTGTGAGGTCAGGTGCTTAGTGGACACTCAATCAGCATTTCATGAGGAATGGAAGAAAGAATGGATGCACTTGTTCTAGGCTCTCTGCTCGGAGCTTACACACAGATGAAGAGGCAGAGCTAAGGAAAGACGAGCAGCCCTCCCCCTCAGAGCAAATGAGTGGGGGCGCTGGGCTTTGGGCCCATGTCTAACCCCAAAGCCCAAGTCCTTTGCCTCACGTCACAAATCTACCTGAGTAACAGTACTGCAGGAGTGACTGTTTAACTGTTAAGTCTTACTCTGTCCCCACCTGGTTCCTTTTAGACCCACTCATCTTCACTCAGGTTTGAGACTAATTATTTAAGACCTAGAACAGATGTTCAGATGCCACTGGGGCACAAAATTTGGATTTGCTACACTGCTGAGGAGCAATTGCAGGTTGTGTAGGCACAATCTAAGCACGTCTGATCTGGATGGAGGGCCAGCCTTGCCTGTGCTGGACAAGCTGTTGGGTGTTCTGTGAAGAGCTGCCCCCTACCCCAGGCAAGGGAAAGGGCAAAGGGTATGTCACCAAGCTCCAGGGTCAGTCTTCTGAAAGGTTCTGGGTCCTTTTGGGACCTCCACCTGATGTCAGTTAGCAACACCTTCAGTGACTGGGAGCCTCTCTCTGGCTTGCTTAACTAAGAGCTCAGTAATCTGTTTCTTAGTACGAGGGGGATTTTAATGAGGTTCTATGTATTTAATCCTTCTGGGATTAGCACCAATAGTAAGATTAGATACCTAATCTTGCTGCAGCTTTTCAAAGACAAGATGAAATATGAGACACTTAGCCTGGCCTTAGGGAGAGGAGTAAGACAGGGGCATCTTAGAAAGGCAGCCTACAGGGAACAGGAAAGGCCCCTTGCCTTTTCTTCAAGCCCCTATCCCCCAAAGAAAGACAAGGCAAAGAAGATAAAGACTTTGGGAAAGCTACTATTTCAAAAGCCATTTCCCCAAATGACTAAGTAGGCTAAGATACAGGGACCTGGAGACTTGGTGTTCCCTGTACAATGGAGACTTTGAGTCATCTCTGTATTCTCCATGCCAGGCACAGGCCTGGCACTTGGTGGGTGTGCCACAAAATGTCAGGTGGATAAGAAGGAAGTTTGAATCATGAGGAATGAAAGCACACAGTGCTGGCCAGCGTGACCGTGCGGGCTGGGAAACGAGGACTCAAATGTCTTTCCCACTAAGTTTAATCCAAGAGAAAGATGCGGTCAGGCTAACAACATGGCTCACTGACAGGTGGGTGGCTAGGGCCCAGCAGCCCCTGTCACTTTCTTAGTAAAAGTATGTGAGTCATTTCTTAAAGCCCAGGGGAAGCTGCTGCTAAGTTGAGTCACTAGGGAAGAAAATAGCCATGGAAATAAAGTGAAGGCCCTCTTCGCCCATTGCATTAGCTCACCTCTCCGTATCTCTGCTTTTAGCTTTGTTTCCCCAGGTGTAAAATGCCTAAAGCTGACCTCTTAGGGCTGAAGGCTTCGGCATTCAGATCTCATCCTGAAAGTGCAGAACCCGTCACCGCTTCTCCACAATTCTCCTCTATCATCATTATTATTATTACTATTACTATTATTGTTGTTGTTGGTACTGGGGGTTGAACCCAGGACATTCGACCGCCATCTGCTCTGGTTTTGATTCCCTCCACATTTCCTGAAGCGCCAGCCCCTGGCTCTCAGCAGGTGGTCTTGCCAGGTGTTTAACTAAGATGCTGATCCACTACTTTCACTTCTTCTTTTTTGGTACTAGGGATTGAACCCAGGGCCATTTTACCTCTGAGCTACACCCCCAGCCCTTTTTATTTTGAAACAGGGTCCAGGGTCTTCCTAAAGTTGCTGAGGCTGGTCTCAAACCTGCAACCATCTTGTCTCAGCCTCCCAAATATTGGGATTGCTGGTGTGTGCCACCATGCCGAGCTGCAGTATCCATTTTTAAATGATTTTTAATTTTTATTTATTTTTTGGTACTGGGGATTGAATCCAGGGGCATTCTACCTCTCAGCTACACCCCCAGCCCTTTTTATTTTTTGTTTTGAAACAGGGTCTCACTAGGTTGCTGAGAGTCTTGCTCTGTTGCTGAGGCTGTCCTTGAACCTGTGATCTTCCTGTCTCGGCCTCCCAAGTACTGGGATTATAGGCATGTGCCACCACGCCTAGCTTAATAAGAAATTTGAAAGACAGTTTGGTAAATTTCACCCTTGCAGGTGCTACTAATCATCCTAACAGGTTCACATTTTATTTTTGGTCCGATCAGCTAATATTATTTAATTAATCAAAAGAGAAATACTTAATACTTTCTGGTTTAAAAAAGTCATGAACTATACTGAGGTAAGTAAAGAAGAACTTTTTCTAAAGAAAGAATATAAGCCGGGCGTGGTGGCGCACGCTTGTAATCCCAGTACTTTGGGAGGCGGAGACCAGAGGATCCGGGTTCGTGGCCAGCCTCAGCGCTCTTGTGCGCGCGCTCTCTCTCTCTCTCTCTTTCTCTCTCTCCCTGTCTCTCTCTCTCTCTCTCTCTCTACCTAGTGAGGCCCTCTGCAACTTCGTGAGACCCGGTTTCAAAATAAAGTATAAAAAATAGGGCCGGGGGTGTAGCGCAGAGGTAGAACGCCCCTGGGTTCAATCCCCGGTACTGCAAAAAAAAAAAAAAAAAAGAAAAGAAAGAATATATATGTACTACAATAAAAACACCTTATCAATACTAATTTTAAGAGTTTACTTCAGAGCTGAAGGTATAGCTCAGTGGTGGAGCACTTGGTTAGCAAGTGTGAGGCCTTGGGTTTGATCCTCAGCACCCCCCCACACAGATCCTTAGCACCCCCCCCAAGAACTGACTCTAAATATTGAATTAAAAAGACTTGAGCTGGAGGTGTGTGGTCTGACTAGATTTGTCCAAGAGGCCAATCCTGAAGGTCATGAGGCTGATTTAATATATAAAGTACTCAGGACAGTGCCAGGCACACAGCAAATGTCATATAAGTGACAGCTATCAATAAAAACAGTAATGCCTACTACCACCAAAGTGGGAGAAAGTCTTTTAAAATGCTCGAATATCTCCCTCTCTTCTATATTCAAATGAATAGTATCCTAAGTAGGAAATGAACACTACAACAGAGGTGGTATTGATTATTGATTGAGTTGGGGTTAAGAATCATACAGTTTAGCTAAACACTGGTACTTGCTTGTAATCTCAGATACTCAGGAGGCTGAGGCAGGAGGATTCCAGATTCAAGCCTAGCCTGGGCAACTCAGTGAGACCCTGTCTCAAAATAAAAGGGCTGGGGATATAGCTCAGTGGTAGAGCACCCTTGGGTTCAATTCCTAGTATTAAAACACACACACACACACACACACACACACACACAAATCGCAGTTTGAATGCTGGTTCTGCTACTTACTAGTCTCATGAACCAAAGCAAGGTACTTAGCCCTCTTAAGCTTATGATGTGAGAATACTAATTAAATCCACCTCCAAGGCAGTGAAGATCAAGTGAACAAGTGAAGTAGCATAAAATCCAGCAAAGGCCTGGCACTCATTAGTGTGAGATAAATAGTAACTGCTATCATGAAGAACTTTCCTTAATGAATTTATATTTCAAAGGCAGCATGAAGGAGTCTAAGAATGTATAATTATCCATTTAGGAAGCTCTTCTGTGCAAGTGAGATCTGTTTCCAACCATTTCTAATTATATCAGCAAAGACGGCCAGTAACGAGGGATTAGTGCTTGCATAGTTTGCAACAGAATTAGTTTGATAAATAGGAAAAGCTCTTTTATAGTTTTCCCAGAAAGAGAGCTGAGGGGGAAACATAAGAGGAAAAGAATATAGGGGTTCATGTCAACGCCCTCTTTTGTTTTCTTCCAGTCAGGCGCACTGTTGTGGAAAGCCAGAGAGTATTCACAGTGACTTGAATACCAGCCTTGGTTGGAGAGAAGTGCCACCTGCATGGAGAGGACTCCAGGAACACCAAGGCACACCTGCTGAGATGCACCCTTGTCAAGTGTCACCTTACATCCATCCACAAGCTGCCATTTCACGCCTATCACCTGGTCCTCATTCAGCCAGCATTCAGCAGGCCCCGAGGAGGGGAGCACTGTCTATGGCCGAGAGGAGCTACTCAGCCCTGGGGAGCTACTGCAGGGAGCGCAGAGTCTGCCTGTACTAATGGAGGGGACTTCCAGGATGGACAGACAAGTAATAAGCACATACACAAATATAGAATTTCAAAAATGATGACAACAGATGCTAACTTCACATCATAAATGCCTTGAAGAACATCAGCGGGAACTAGGTAGAGAATGACTGGGGCTGTGGGGCCACATTACATAGGGAAAGGTGTCAATGAAGGGCGAAAAGGTGACATCTTGGCTGAGACCCAAGTAACAGGGAGAAGGCTGCGAGGGCCACAGAGGCCTTCCAAACAGAACTCGGGCAGACCTGAGATATGCAGGGCCAGGAGTCCCTCTGACGCTCGGTGATGCTGGGGTCTATGCCTGGAGCTCACAGCTTCAGGTTGGGACCAGGCAGCCTGACCAAGGGCTGTGGCATGACTTGGGGATCCAGAGAGCCACCGATGTCACATCCAGTCACCCCACAGAGGAACAGGCAGACTTGGTTGGGGGCCTCATAAAGTGAGGGAAGGAGATTTAAAAGAGGCACAAGAAACCTACCAGCCAACTGTAGTCTACGGATGGACCTGACCTGGATTCAGCAATCTGATTAAGTGGGAAGAAAAGAAGGGTACAGAAGACGGCTGGGGGACTCAACTGCTACTGAGGAGCACTGTTAATTGTGATGATGCTAATGTGTTTATGTTTAGGTCATGGGCTGAACTGTGTCCCCAAGATTCAGATGCTGAAGTCCTGACTCCCATACCTCAGGATGTCCCTGTATTTGGAGATAATGTCTTTAGAGACAAAATTAAGTCAAAATGGGGTAGCTAGGGCGGAGAGATACACCAGACACAGATGCATAGAAAGAGGACCACACTGTGAACACACAGCAAAGGGCTATTTACACAGCAAGGAGGGAGGTCTCAGAAGAAACCAAACTGGCTGTCATCTTGATCTCAGACTCCTAGCTCCAGACCGTGAGAAAATAAATTTCTGTTTTTTAAGCCACCCAGACCGTGGCATTTTGTTATGGCCCAAACAAATCAAAACAGTTCACAAAGAGTCTGTGTATCACACATGCTGAAATAGTCACAGATGAGATGGTAGGCTGACTGGGATTTGATTCAAACAACCTCTGAGAGGGGGTGTGGGAAGGGGCAACAAGACCGGCTGAGAGTTGGGTTACTGTTGTGGGGATGGCACATTAGGGTTTGCTCTGGGGTCATTCTACTATTCTCCCTATTTTGGCATCCTTTGAAAATTTCTATAATAAAAAGTAAGAACAAAAACTAAAGGGGAAATGGGATAAGACCTATGTCTGTGGCTTTGCAAACCCTGGCTAGGCCTCCAGCCCTGGGATATTTAGAAAGTTCCCAAGAGGAATTCTACTGCAAGTCAGTGTAGAACCACTGACCTAAACAAAGAGAACTAGAAGTTCTTTATGAAGACTTGCACGAAAGTGCCACATTCCTGGGAGAGGAAAGTAAGTACTATAAAAATAAACTCTTCCAAGTTACCTTATCAATTAAAATTCCTATTAAAAGTCATAATGAGTGATGCTAGAATTTGCCAATGTCCACTTTCCTTTCCTTGGAAGATGTACCCACCCCACTGAAGTTAGGCTTGCCTGGGCTGTGTACTTTGGCCAATAAACTGTGACCTGGAGTGACCTCTATCATTTCTGGGCAGACAAAAGCTTCAAGAGCCAGGTTCTTTCCATTCTCTGTGAGGTCGGCAATGCTGCAGTTGGTGGCTGCTCCTCAAGCCGGGGCCCTTGCCTGAGGACCCAGAACCCCAGTTCTGCCATGATGGATGTGGAGTGAGGGGCAGAAAGCACCTTTGTTTTTAAAGCATGGGCTTTGGGAGTTGTTTCCACAGCATTATCTACTCCATCTTCCCTGATTCAGAAATTCAACAGAGAACTTGAGCAAATAATTCTAAAGTTCAACTGAAAGAAAGAAAAGGGCAGGGAGACAAAAGCACAACCTGAGGAAGCAATGTGCGGTGCCGGCCCAGTCACGAAGCAGCAATATTTAAAAATTAATAAGGATGCTGGGTGTAGAAACAGAATTCAACAAATTTTGTGCTCAAGTCTAAAATGCCCATGCATGGACAGCTAACATACTTATGAATTTAATACATGATTGTGAGGAAAGCTCTTCAGTTCTAGCATGTTAACTGCTGAGCTGCCTCGGCTTACAGGTCGAAAGTCCAAACCTGCGCTTTGCCCAAAGGCAGCAGGCCATCGTTGTTGAAGGAGTGCTCTTGTCCACCAGTTCAGGAAACCATTTATTAAAAACTACTTATATGGAGCCAGGCGTGGTGTAATCCTAGTACTTTGGGAGGTGGAGACCGGAGGATCCGGGTTCACGGCCAGCCTCAGCTCTCTCTCTCTCCCCTAAAAAAATAGGGCTGAGGGTGTAGCGCGGAGGTAGAACGCCCCTGGGTTCAATCCCCGATACCGCAAAAAAAAAACCACTTATATATTTTTTTTAATTTTTGTGGTACTGGGAATTGAACCCAGGGGTGTTCTTCCCTCTGAGCTACACCCTCAGCCCTATTGTATTTTTTTGTGGTATTGGGGATTGAACCCCGAGGCATTCTACCTCCAAACCACACCCCCAGCCCTTTTAACTTTTTATTTTATTTTATTTTTTATTTTTTTTATGGTACCGGGGATTGAACCCAGGGGCGTTCTACCTCTGAGCTACACGCCCGGCCCTATTTTTTTATACTTTATTTTGAAACTGGGTCTCACGAAGTTGCAGAGGGCCTCACTAAGTAGCTGAGGCTGGCCGCGAACCCGGATCCTCCAGTCTCAGCCTCCCAAGTACTAGGATTACAAGTGTGCGCCACCACGCCCGGCTCTTTAACTTTTTATTTTGAAACAGGGTCTCACTAAGTTGCTGAGAATCTTGCTAACTTGCTGAGGCTGTCCTCATCTGTGGTCCTCCTGTCTTAGCCTCCCAAGTACTAGAATTACAGATGTGCACCACTATGCTGGGATCTAAAAACCATTTATTAAAAACAGTTCATTTTAGCTGGTGTGGTGGCACATGCTTGTAATCCCAGCACTTGGGAGGCTGAGACAGGAGTATCACAGGTTCGCGGCCAGCCTCAGCTACTTAGTGAGGCCCTCCGCAACTTAGTGAGACCCCGTTTCAAAATAAAGGATAAAAATAGGACTGGGGGTGTAGCTTGGAGGTAGAATGCCTCTGGGTTCAATCCCCAGTAACACACACACACACACACACACACAGAGTTCATTTTAAGCTAAAGTAACATACATCAATAGCACTTAAGGAAACACTAGCATTTTCTTTCTTTAGTATCTTCCAAGCTACCATGGATGTTTTATATTTTAGATTTCAATAAAGTGTCTGAATACTGGATTTTGTACCCTTTAAGGTCACACTGGCTTGATCATATCCCCTAAGGGTTAAAAGATATACTTCAATAGTTAAAAGATGCACCAATGTACCTTAAACTAAATAGCACTGCTAGAAAAATCCCTCATCTCAAGTCATCTGTTTTTTTGGGAAAAATACCAAAGTCAAACAAACTATAGGAACTTATTTCTACAATCCCGATGAAATAAAAACATAACGACAACAAATAAAAGGAAGTAGTAAACTCCCTTTTAAAAATTGGGGTTTGAAGTTCTCCCTAAATGGCTGTACCTTTTAAACCCATGGGGATTTTTCATGTTCAGATGTAACTTGGCCCAAATACACCAGCTTTTTTTTTTTTTTTTTTTTTTTTTTTTGCGGTACCGGGGATTGAACGCAGGGGCGTTCTACCTCCGTGCTACACCCCCGGCCCTATTTTTTATACTTTATTTTGAAACCGGGTCTCACGAAGTTGCGGAGGGCCTCACTAAGTAGAGAGAGACAGGGAGAGAGAGCGACAGGGAGAGAGGGAGAAAGAGAGAGAGAGAGAGAGAGAGAGAGATAGAGCTGAGGCTGGCCGCGAACCTGGATCCTCCGGTCTCTGCCTCCCAAAGTACTGGGATTACAAGCGTGAGCCACCACGCCCGGCCAAAATACACTAGCTTCTGAAGGGAGCAGGGCAAAGTTGCTTCTCTGCTAGGATTGCCCTCCCAGAGCCCATTCCCTAGGTTTATGACTCCATCTGTTGACTCGCCTTTGAGTACTCACTTGACTCCAACTGAGAACTCGCCTTTGAGGACCCAGCCTGAGGCCTTTCCTGGGAGAGCTCTCCCTTAGTATGACCCCTCGCCTGGAGTCACATGGTTTCCCAGGCTGCCGCCCACCAGCCCCTCTAGCAGTTCCTTGATCACACTGCTCTTCCATCGATTATTGACAGTCTCATCTCCCTGCAGAACACATCTTATTTATTTGGGTCACACAGAGCACTGCCAATCCCTTACCAACATTAAGAGACCTCCAATTAGAGTACACCTAACATTTAATAAATGTTTACTATGTGTATGTGTCAATCTCTCAACTACCTGTCGAGTCCGTAGTAACCTACATTTAACTGTAGGTTAAGCAAATGCTTGAGGCCACATGGCCAGTCAACAGCTGGGCTGCAGGACCTGGTCCAGAGCCCGTCTCTTGACTGGAGTCCTTTTTTTTTTTTGTGGTACTGGGGATTGAACCCAGGGGCATTCTACTTCCGAGCTACACCCCTAGCCCTATTTTTTTTATTCTTTATTTTGAAACCGGGTCTCACTAAGTTGCAGAGGGCCTCACTAAGTAGCTGAGGCTGGCCGAGAACCTGGATCCTCCGGTCTCAGCCTCCCAAGTACTGGGATTACAAGCGTGTGCCCCCACGCCTGGCTGACTGGAGTCCTCTCTGAGAAGAGACCCCACATGGAGCCTGCTCTTCTCTGCTCCTTCCACTACTGGACTCCCCCTACTTGGTAACACCCTCCCTCTGGCCTCCTCTGTCTACTGTCCAGAGCCCTCTGATTCTGGAGGCTGAGGCAGCGGATCCAGGCTCCTATCTTAGCTCTTCTACTTATTAGCTCTATGCTAATAGCTCTTGCCTGAACGGCCTAACTCCCCATGCCTTGGTCTTTTTTATCAGAAGTTCACTGCCTCCTGGCGGTGGAGGCTAAGAGGATTATGTCCACATGAGACAGGCACGTGGAGGCACATGTTGAGTCCTCACTGGACTCTGATCTTGTGTGGTTGGCGTGCGTGCTCCTAGACAGTGCTCCCAAGTTTCTGCCCGGCCCTGTAGCCAAGCTACGCTTCCCTTCCTCCACCTGTAGAGATGGAGCGGTGCATCCAAGTACAGGACCTTCTAATTATTCCCCACTGTTTACATTTGTGTTAGATTCTGCCTATTTCTGCCTTTTGGGTTCCTTTCCTTTCCCTCCCTCCCTTCCTTCCTTTCTTTTTTTGTGTGTGGCACTGGGGATTGAACCCAGGGGCATTCTACCTCCAAGCTACACCCTCAGCCCGATTTTATTTTTTATTTAGAAACAGGGTCTTGCTAAGTTGCTGAGAGCCTCATTAAGTTGCTGAGGCTGGTCTTGAACCTGTGATTCTCCTGTCTCAGCCTCCCAAGTACTGGAATTACAGGTATGCACCACCATGCCTGGCCTGGATCCCACATAATCACTATTCCCCATGTGCTTGTGTTACCTGTAAATCTGATTATTTGCCTATATCTTGGAGCCAGTGACCAAACTGTTGAACAGAACAGAGTCTGTAAAGTAGCTCTTGTCAGGCATGGGAAGAAACAGACGGGGAGCACTGAGCCCTGGGCCAGGCACGAAGCAGGTATTCATGTGACACTTCCCTACCCATAATCTTCCCTTCCCTGCCCTGCAGGGGACAGTGCCCTTACTACTTATGGCAGCATAAACTGCAATGACCTTGCTGGAGGACAATATGACAATGTGTACAAATAGGCACAAAAACATCAATTCTTGTGCCGGTATTGGAAAATTGCTCTGATATTAATTTCTAGTAAAATGTAAAAGGCAGGCTGAATGGCAGGGAGAGGCGGTAGCTCTGTACATTCCAAGAGCTCCCCCTCCCTTCCTCTTGGGCCCTTTTGTTCTAAATGATTAACCCATAGAAGAATGTAAAGACAATTGAAGCCTCTAGCCTTAGAAACAGTAGAGACTTAAGAGCACCATAGAGGCAGTTAAGGCTTTAGCTCTAAGATCACAGTACACAGCCACACTGGCTGTAATCAGTGCCTCTGTTTCCCTCCTATTCTTTGTGACTCGGCCTCAGTATGAGAAAGGCAAACTCCATGCGGTACATCAAAGTGCCCATAGTTGAGAGACAACCAATACAGCCCAATACAACAGGGGTAAAAACAAGGTAGATTATTGACCTCTGCGCTTAGTAAGTGCACTTAGCAAACTAGAAGGCACCACCTGCCTAAGGAATAAGTTATGCCTAAGAAATAAGTTACTAGCTTGTTGCCTTGGTAATGCTGGTAAAACTATACCAATGTAAGAATTGTATTTAAGGGGCCGGGGTCCGAGGGAGGGGAGAGTTCCACTTTCGGGCTCTCCAGCGTGTCTTCCAGGCACGCTGCTTTTCCTCTTCTCTTTTTCTATCTCTCACTGACTTTGTAATAGAATTTTGTTAAAGCTGCAACTGAGCTGCCTGTTAGTTTTTAATTCCTCTCTTCAGACGATCTGATCTGAAGTGAAGGAACAAATCCACAGTGCCGCTCCTACCGTAACAATTCTACTGGAAAATTACTCCAAAGAAGTCATTAAAGAGAAGAAAAAATTCTATGTATGAGATATTTATAGCATCATTGTTTAAAATGCTGAAAAATTTAAATAATCTATATGTTCTACAAAGAGGAATGGTTAAATAAACTATACCAGAGTAACAATAATTAAATATAATGATTCTGCATCTTTTATGCTGGTGAATATAAAGTTTTTTAAATAAGCCACCATAAGCCGGGTGTGGTGGCGCACCTTTGTAATCCCAGTGCTTGGGAGGCTGAGACAGGAGGATCACAAGTTCGCAGCCAGCCTCAGCTACTTAGTCAGGCCCACTGCAACTTAGTGAGACACTGTTTCAAAAGAAATAATAAAAAATAGGGCTGGGGTGTAGCTCAGAGGTAAAATGCCCCTGGGTTCAATACCCAGTACCGCCAAAAAAAAAAAAGCCACCATAGATATATACACCATGGCTGCAACTAAATAAAAACTACATACACATAGATAAAGGTGGATGGGAAGATGAAGAAATGGAAAATTATAGTTATGGTAAGATTACAGGTATAACTTTCGGTTGCTTCCCATTAAAACATATTACAATTTATCTGGTCATAAACATCCCATATGCTTGTATATGTACAGACACATAATTCTGTGTGTTTGTTATTTGTGTGTGCATAGAATATCTGAAGGGAGAGCTAAATAAGAATCAAGAACGAACAGTCCAGAAGCCAGAGCCTTAATGAACATAGGATCTCAATTAAAGTGAAGAAGCATTGGCCTAGAAATGAGGGTCGATTCCTGTCCTCAAGGAACTGGAAAATCCATCTTGTGGCTTGTGCACTCTCAGATCCCTTCCCGCTGACCCTCACTAGCCTTGCCACATCTTGCCTGCCAGTTACAGGAGTGCTGAGGAGTGAGCGCCAGGATGGCACAGTGATGAAGAACGAGAGTTCCGCTCCCCTACCTACCTGGCTCCCAGCCCTGCTCTGACACTCACCAGACAGGGGACCGTGGGTAAGACCTTCCCGTGAGCTTCAGTTTCTGCCTCTATGAGCTGGGGTGGTTTCAGTGCCCACCTCCAAAGGTGCTGCGAGGCCTGGCATCATAAATGCCCAGTACAGCCATGCGTGGTGGTGCATACCTGTGATCCCAGTACCTGGGAGGCTGAGACAGGAGGATCGCAAATTTGAGACCAGCCTCAGCAACTTAGTGAGACTCTCAGCAACTTAGTGAGACCCTGTTTCAGAACAAAAAATAAAAAGGGCTGGGGTGTAGCTCAGAGGTAGAATGCCCCTGGATTCTATCCCCAGTACCACAAAAAATAAGTAAATGAATAGAAATAACTAAGTGCCCAGTACAAGTTGGCTGCTATTATAAATGTGTGCCCCACTGACTCTTGCAGATAAATTCTAAAAAAAAAAAAAAAAAAGCAAAGCAGAAGCAACGGTAGCAGTACATTTAGTAGTGAGAGCAGAAAAAAAGGGGCCTCCACCGCCATGCCCCATGTTTACCGTAGGTGAACATGCGCGGTGAGGTCAACTCGATGTTGGGCAGGGCACCCAGGTGGTTCAGCACAGCACAACGATAGCCGTTCTTCTGGGCATAGTCAACAAAGGTGCGGATGTACTGCTTCTCGCTGTGATTAGCAATTCCCGGGCAGATGACCATGGTGACATCATCTACAGAGTAGAGAAAGAGATTCCAATGAACCCAACAAATGTGACATGATCAATAAACAGAACTGCACTTCACTGGCTTAGAAGACAAGAGGGGAATTTAACCTACATCTTTACATTCAATTCTCTGGAAAAGAATATCTTCCCCTTCTAGCTGGAGCTATTTCAGTGCTTCCCAAACTATTTATGATGAAGGGCCAATTTAAAAAAATTCCAATCCATCAGGTATAGATAATAAAATAAATATATAAACCTCAATTTTTTTGTTTTGTTTTGTTTGCAGTTCTATGGGTTGAACCCAGGGACATTCTACCACTGAGCTACATCCCCAGCCCTTACAATGTTTTATTTTGAGACAGGATCTTGCTACGTTGGTGAGGCTGGCCTGGAACTTGCAAGCCTCCTACCTCAAGCCTCCTGAGTAGCTGGGGTTGCAGGCATGCATGCCATCTACTGGAATTTAGCCGTAAATAATAACCACATTCCTATAAAATATGAGGTGCCTTTGCATATGTAAAAGACATGCTAGGAATGACAATCAAAAGGATGCTGGAGTTTAACTGCACTTCCTCAAAAGTCCTCATTATGAAGCAACTGATAAGGAGTGTTTATTTGTACAGCTTGGACAGAACAATGCCAAATTCCAGCAGCAAAAGAAATTGGTGCTGTTTCTCCAAAATAGATGCCCCAGACCCATAGATAATAAATAGGATTCTCTGTGTCCTTTTGTCTAAGGAAACCTATGTACAGGGCATCGGAGAGCTTTCTATGCTGTTATTCAACAAACAAAACTGGCCTGCACTGCTTCTTCTCTAAGCTTCAGTTTCCCGTCAGTAACGTGGGATAGCACAGGCCTTGCAGGGTTGTGAGGGGATTAAACGAGACAGCAGTAGTGAGCACATACAACAGAGCCTGGCTTCTGTAGCTGACGTTGACTCAGGGGCCTGGGCTCCAAGCTCTCCTCATCCCCTTAAACTGTGCTCTGTATTTCACTAGAGAATTATAAAACTGTTTTCTTTCTTTCTTTTTTATTTTTGTGCGGTAGCGGGGATTGAACCCAGGGGCATTCTACCTCCGAGCTACACCCCCAGCCCTATTTTTCATTCTTTATTTTTGAAACAGGGTCTCACTAAGTTGTGGAGGGCCTCACTAAGTAGCTAAGGCTGGCCGTGAACCTGCGATCCTCTGTCTCAGCCTCCCAAGTACTGGGATTACAAGCGTGCGCCACCATGCCCGGGCTATAAAACTGTTTTCTAGAGAGCTTTGTGGGACTGGAGCGAATCCTCGCAGGTCACTCCTAAGTGATGCATCTCAGCAGACTTCGTAGGTGCACAAGCACTCACACCGTGCTCCCCACTGCCTAGTGCTCCTTCCCTGAGCGATGGAGCACCAGCGAATCGCACGACCAAAACTAGCTCACCTCCAACACAGTGCTCAGCCAAAGGCTCGAAGAGGTCGAATGTGGAGGTGGCTCCATCAGACATGATGATGAACTTGCGGTGCCCGTAAGGGTGTGGCGACCTCACCCTGCCCATCTTCCCGTACAAGGCTGTCTGGATGTGCCCGCTTTTCCCCCAGATCAACGGTGGAATGTATCTGAGAAAGAAGGAGAAGAGAGGTCAATTTTCTCCACATTCCTTGAATATACTTTGAACCTATTTAAATTTTTTTCCTGACACATTCTGTACACTGAGCATGAAGGATTTTTTTATTACCTTATGTCCATGTCGTGATTTATTCCCTTTTCCCATTTATTAATACATCCTGCATCAGATTAGCTTCAGAAATCAACCGGGACATGCTTACAGAGAATTTCAAATTTAAGGTGCTAAGTAATTCAACTTGGCGTTTTTCCATAATATAGAATAAAACGAAAGCAAGTAATACATTTGGAGCACATTCTAACTTGACAGGGTTCACCTCATTATTATCAAATGAGCTAGTGTATATAAAACAGCTAGCCCAGCGCCTACGAGTGCTCACAGGCTCACTTCTTTCCCTTTCCCCTAACGAGACAAGCCACAGCTGCTCCATTAACCAAAGCTGCTGTGCTCAGCTACACAGGGAAGGGCTGCAGCCTCTTCTAAGAGCCTATAAGTGCCTTTGGGGGGAATGTGTGGGAGCACCACTACATACCCTGGAGAATGTGCTAGAAGGGCAGAGCAGTGTAAATATTTGTGGGATTAATGAGGATAAAAGCTTGTTGGCCTCAGCAAGACATGCTGCCTCCCTTCCAACTGTCCTTTGTGAAAACATAAGTGACTCTGAGCCTTGGGGAGAAATGCAAAAATCACAAACTAGCTAATTACTGGGAAAAGAAGGTGCGCCAAGCCACAGTTAGGAAGTGAGCAGGTTCAGAACTTCAGTGCAAGCTGATCCCGTTTCCTGACACTGCTACTGGTCTCTCTCACCGCCCTTCACCCAGACCTGATGGTTGGCCAGGATGTCTGTCCTGCATATACCAGAGTCCTAAAATATAACGCAGCAATGACAGCAATCTTTCATCTCTATTACATCACAGTGGTGTTTTAGTAATTTACCTTAACCTATCTGCCAATCCGTGCCTATCATTTCTTGCAGAACCAGATGACCCCAGAAACCCGTCGTCGATTTGCTCTTTTGGTATGTGCGTAATTAATTACACCCACATGAAGTTAAGAGAAACGATGCTGTCACCTTAAGCCAGTTCCCAGACAAGCTTCCTCTTTGGCAGTGCAGAGGAGAGGGAAGAGTATTTTAAGACTGAAAGGACATGAAGCCACTTGCCAGAATAATACTAGAGGTGCAAATATCATTGTAGAAGCCATGGCATTTGGAAAGCAGACAGAAGCATTTATAAGAGTTCAGTGGATTATGACAGTAACAAAAAGCAACCTTGTAATAATGTCAATTGCACAACTGAATACTATATAAGACTTAGCTATATAATTTATAAAGGGCCTCAGCATATCAAGCTGGACATATATTGTACACTCAGGGAGAGGACTGACCCAAGAAACCAAACTCCTGATCACTCCTGGAGGAAAATTAAAAGTCTATTTTTTGCCTAAAATTTAAATTAAAAATAGAAATATGCAACTGGGTGTGGTGGTGCACACCTGTAATCCCAGTATTTTGGAGGCTGAGACAGGAGGATCGTAGGTTTGAGAACAGCCTCAGTAATATAGTGAGACTCTCAACAACCTAAAACAAGCAAACAAAAAAGGGCTGGGGGTGTATCTTGAAGGTAGAATGCCCCTGTGTTTAATCCCCAGTAACTAACACACACACACACACACACACACACACACACACACACACACACACACGGAAAAACAAAAAAACAACCAAAAATTATAGAAGAATGGGTAAGTTCATATGCCAATCTTCTGATCTTGTTTGGAACACAATATAACCTTAGAAAATATGATAAAAGAATACAACAAAAATTTGTTTGGGCCATTCACAAATTTCTTTTTTTTTTTTTTGTAGGTACTGGGGATTGAACCCAGGGGCATTCTACCTCTGAGCTACACCCCAGCCCAATATTTTATTCTTTTTTTTTTTTTTGCAGTACCAGGGATTGAACCCAGGGGCATTCTACCTCCGAGCTACACCCCCAGCCCTATTTTTTAATTCTTTATTTGGAAACAGGGTCTCACTAAGTTGCGGAGGCCTCACTAAGTAGCTGAGGCTGGCCGCGAACCTGGATCCTCCGGTCTTAGCCTCCCAAGTACTGGGATTACAAGTGTGCGCCACCACGCCCAGCCACAAATTTTACATATAATGACATGTTGGCCCAGATGCCATGATCCTGGTCCAAGGTCATGTCACCTCCTCTGAATGTTGGCAATGACTCCCCAAGCAGCCTCCTTGCCTCTAGTCTTCCTCCTACCTGTTCCATCGTCTACCCTGCTGATGGGGGAATAATCTCAATGTGTGACCGGACCGTGGTTCTCCACTGCTCAGGCCCTAGCTTGGCCTTGGAGGCTGGCACATCCTGGTGCTCACCTAACTTTCTGCATGAGCCCCAGTGAACCTAACCCAGGGCCTAACGCCACCCCAAGTGGGCACGACTGGTGCTGACGTGCCCATGTTCACACAGCTTCCTCTGTCTGGGATGCTCTGCTTCCCACCCAAGTTTCCTCCTGGCCAGCGATTATTTGTCTTTCAGGACTCACTTCCAACCAGGGTGCTGAGAGAGCTGTCCGTTCTCTGCGCATCTCTGACCTAGCACCCAGATGGCATGGTTAATTTGGAAGCTCTTTCAAGCACACCCTGCCACCACTCAAGTACCTTTGGGTCTATCCCCAGGGCACCTGACACACAGTAAGCACTTAGGGAGAACTCACTAAATTGAACTGAACACAAATCCACTTGGTAAATCTAAAAAAAAAAGTGTTTGCAAAATATATAATTTTTATTTGCACCATGATAATGTGAGTTTGGCTATTTCATGATTCATGTTTGGCTATTGTCTTCTTTCTAGCACACTTAACCCTGTTCTCAGACGGGGTGAGATAAAATACTTGAAGTGTGTGTGTGTGCACGCGCGCATGTGAGAGCCAGAGAGAGGCATCCAGAGAATGAGAAATGGAACCGAGTCATGTGCATTTTAAGTTTTATAGGTACTGCCAAAGTGCCTTCCAAAAAAGGATCGATTTACATTCCCGCCAGTAATGCATGAAAGTAGCAGTCTTCCTCACCCTTATCAATAATTGGCATTATCAATCCTTTACATTCTGGTCATTTTAATGGGTAAAAATAGGCATCTCATTTTAACCTGTGTTTCTTAAGGGTGATCCAATCTATGGTTTAAATTTTTTTTTCTTGTTTGAATTTGCATTTTTCTAATTCATATGCTTACTGGTCATTTGTGTTTCTCTTCTGTGAATCATCTGATTATATTGCTTATCTATTTTTCTTTTTTAATATTTTTCTTATTAATTTGTGTTATTTTTATTGCCCCTACATTATCTGTTATATGTTGCAAATATTTTCTCCTTTTCTACTGTATATTTTAGCTTTATCTTTTACGTTACATTATACAATTTTTGTACTTTTTGGTTATACTTGGTAGTTTTTTCATTCAAGTCTTTGTGTTTTGCATGTTGTTTTAAAAAGAACTATTCTAGTGCCAATTATAAATATATTCCCAATGTTTCTTTATATTACTCCTATAACTTTAAAAAAGTATTATCCTAAGCCAGGTGTGGTGGCGCACCCTTGTAATCCTAGTACTTGGGAGGTTGAGACAGGATCACTGGTTCCTGGCCAGCCTCAGCAACTTGTGTGGCCCTCTGCAATTTAGTGAGACACTGTTTCAAAATAAAAGAATAAAATCAGGCTGGGGGTGTAGCTCAGAGGTAGAAAGTCCCTGGGTTCAATCCCCAGTACCACACACACACACACACACACACACACACACACACAATTATCCTTAAATCCACTTATTTCTGTACATAATGAAAAGGAAAGATCTAATTTATTTTTTCCCAAGCAATAATGGCCCATCAGTTTCCTACTGATTTCAACTATTATCTTTAATATATATATCAAGTTCCCAATTAATTATTTAGATTTATTTCTATTCTATTTACTCTGGTTGATCCATCTATTTGTCTATATATGTGCCAAAATGATACTGGTTTATATAGTTTTATGGGATATTTTGGGAGTTGATAGTATAGGTCATCTTTATTATTTTTCTTCCAATCAAAATTTCCTTGGTAGACTATTTTATGTTCCAGATGAATTACAGGATTAGCTTGTTTAGTTCCATGAAAATTTGGGGATTTTTTTTATTGGAAACACACTAAACATATATTACCTTGGAGATAACTGACATCTTTACAACAACATTGACTTGTCCCATCTAAAAACAAGGTATATCTCTCCCTTAGATCCTACAGTAAAACTTTATAGCTTTCTTCATGTTTCACAGAGTACTCTGTTTGATTACGCTAATTTGTATGCATTTCTATGTGTATTTTGAAAGCTGTCCTTAAGAGTTGAAGCATCTAAACACGCTTTGCTCCTTACTCTCTGAACGCAGGGATGAAGCCTTCTCCTTCCTTATGAACCCTATGCTATTCTTGCCAATGTCTCCACTGTAGCTCTGTGTGGTCTGTGGTTAAGGCTTCTTACTAAGAAGCAAGCTAGACCCCAACAACATTTAGAGGCCAGCCTGTCCTTATCTTCTGAACCTATTTATGATCAACATCTGGCTTTACTAACAACTGCCCAATGGGAAAGACCTCAAGGGAAAAATTTGGACCTCCCTCCCCAACATCTCCCGCCCTCCCTCACCCCCAGCCTTTGGGCAGATGGAGCAAGGACAGATGGTAACTGGCCTCTTTTAAAAACAGTTGAAAATATAATGTGGCTAATGCTCATCTTTGGCCTAAATCTGTGGGTAACCAATTCTTCCTTGCGGTGCCTGGGTCCTGTGGTTATAGGCCAAACTACTTTCTAGCTAGCTGGTAAATCCAGACTTAGCTGTTATTCCCTTTGATTCTCTCTTGTACCTCTCTGCCAAATTAGTACAGGCCTTGGTACATGGTAGGTGTTTAGGATACATTATCTGAGATTCTTTATCCCAGCAAGTCCTGCTAGTCCTTTCCACTGAACCAAATGCCCATAGCAGATACTCATTGGCATTTTAAGTTTCTATTCGTTAGGATGCTTTGGTTAAAGCAACAAAACCCCACTGTAACTTAAGTAAAGAAGCAAAGATAAAGAGGGATGCTGGAGTGCTTACCAAATGGACCAGGGGCTAGAGAGCCCAGCATGAAAAGCAGGCAGGATCCCAGGAGGAAATCAGGGGGCTGCTCCAGGGGTGTGCTCTTTGCAGTCAGCAGCACCCCCGCCCCCCTCAAGAGTCTCCATCCCAGGAGGCGGGTTTCAGAGTGTGTGGGCAGGGTACCTTGATTTATTAGCTGCATGCAATAGGAGAAAAGAACTACCTTTGTATGCCCTTAGAAAAGGAGAATGGATGCTAGGCAGGCAGCCAGGAGGAGACAACTGTTTCCTATAAGGTTTTGAACTGGACTTGTCTTTGGTTCAAGAGGCTTTTTTAGTGCCCCTGACACCCCACAGCCCTCATCAAGCCATCACGTCCCCACCTAGTTCTTCCAGTCTCCTTCCTGCCATCCTTTGCCTCCAACCCGGCCCCCAGGTCTCAGCACCTCACTTACTTCTCAGATGCATCTACCTGCCTCATAAGCATCTGTTTCGCCTACAACATGGTGCAGGTCAGAAACAGTCAACCTACTTGCTCTAGTGTTTTTTTTTTTTATATGCACCCATCTTTCTAAATGCAAATCTGTCTACACACATTATGTTGCTTTCTTTAAAGAAGACAACTGGCTGGACATGGTGGCACACACCTGTAATCCCAGTACTTGGGAGGCGGAGGCACATTTTTTAAGTAAAATTCGTATCACAAGGAATTAACCATTTTAGATATTCAATTCAGTGGCATTTGGTAGAGTCACAATAATATTGGGCAATCAGCACATCTATCTAGTTCCAGAGTATTTTGTCACTCCAAAAAGGAAACCCACAAACATGAAGCAACCACTCCCTAGTCTCCCTCCCTGCTGGCCTCTGGAGACCACTAATCTGCTCTCTGTCTCTAGGGATTGGCATACTGTGCATATTTCATATCCACAGAATCATACAATGCTGTAACCTTTTGTCTTATGATTTTTTTCACTTAGCATCATGCTTCCCAGGTTCATCTGTGCTGTAACATGTTATTCATGTTAACCTGGTATTCATTCCTTTTTTTGCTGAATATTTCACCATATGGAGAGACCACATTTTGTTTATCCATTCATCATTTGATAGACATGGGGTAGTTTCCACCATTTGACTATTGTGAATAGCTATAAATGTGGGTATAAGCAGTTTGTAGTTCTTCAGGGTATGTACCTTGAAGTGAAATTTCTGGGTCATATGATAATTCTATGCGTCACTTTTTTTTTTTTTGCGGTACTGGGGATTGAACCCAGGGGCGTTCTACCTCCGCGCTACACCCCCGGTCCTATGTTTTTTATACTTTATTTTGAAACCGGGTCTCACGAAGTTGCAGAGGGCCTCAC
>PVJS01028480.1:0-25465 GCA_004027185.1 Glis glis | reverse complement strand
TTGAACCAGCCTTGCTTTCCAGGGATGAAACCAACTTGGTCATGGTGTACGATTTTCTCAATATGGTTTTGAATGCGCGTGGCTAGTATTTTATTTAGAATTTTTGCGTCCATGTTCATTAATAATATTGGTCTGTAATTTTCTTTCCTTGAGGTATCTTTATTTGTCTTTGGTATTAATGTGATGTTGGCTTCGTAAAAAGAGTTTGGAAGAATTCCATCTCTTTCAATTTCACGGAATAGCTTGTGAAGTATTGGTTTTAGTTCATCTGTGAAATATTTTTAATTTCATTATAAAATGCAGAGATTTGACTACTTCGGCTGACAATATATTAAACATGGTGATATCCTCTAGAACTATAAAATATCTTACTGAGAAATGACACCCAAATAGAATATGCTAAGAATGAAAATTTTCATTGAAGGTGGGGGTAGAAACTTTGATATATATTTAATATGTATTTTCAGCAATGGAAAACTGCATAATCTTGATACGAATAAATCAATCAAAGCTGCAAGTATACAATGCCTTATAAAGCAATCAAATTCCCATTTCCGGTTGTCCTCAAGAAGTAGCAGAGCAGCTACATTTTAGGAACAGTGAGCGTCCACAACCTGCTTCCCGAATTCATGTGTTGAGGCAGAAATCCCCAATGTGCTGTGTGTGGAGGTAGGGCCTTGGTAAAGTAGTTATGAGAGTGGAGCCCTCATGAAGGACATCAGTGTGCTTCTATGAAGAGACGCTGCAGAGACGATATATCTCTTTGTCTTACATTGGTGGATAAAGAGAAAAGGTGGCTGTCTATAGGAGGAAGCAGGTCCTGACCAGACACTGGATGTGCCAGCATCTTGACCTTGAACTTCATTGCCTCCAGACTGTGAGAAATGAATGCTTTTTGTTTAAGTCACCCAGGCCACAGTATTCCTGTTATGGTGGCCCAGACTAAGACAGAATCATATTTTTTTCCTTGGGTAAGTGCATGAAATGAAACTTTTGCACACTTTCCACTCCACAATTATGTATTTCTATAATTTTTGGACTAATAGTTGAATCTTCCCAGCTACATGAAGTTAGGTCTCAATTTACTATAAAAGTTTAAATGAGGCTGAATTTCATGTAAACAATATCCAGCTAACTTCATTATCTAATTTTATAAGGCAAAACAAGCATCTTAGCAAGGTTCTTTAAAGGTAGAAAGTAAAGTATACATTTAATATAATTGTACTAAGAATTTTTTCAAGTAAACATAATAAAAAATGGCTAAATGCAGATGTAGCTTTATTATTGGTAAACTAAAATTCCAAAAGCATTATCATGTGCATATTCCAGTTGCAGAACTTTTTATACTAACACTTAGATTTGCATCTGTGGACAGCTTGCAGTACATATGTGGCTGTCCTAGAGAAACTATAAGATTATAAGTCAAGACTCTACAGTATTTTTCTGATTCCTTTGGCTAATGTGATGATGATTTTATTTTAAAACATGTAATGATATCTGATGCCAAAGAAAAATCTTGGTTACAAATACTTTAGACAAATTTTTCTAGCTCATTTTAAGACATTTTTTCTTTTTAAATATTTTATTAAGATTAGTGAGTTTTAATTTTATAGAGAATAGTTGCATATTTTATCAAAAAATTAAATAAGTAATAACTTTAAGTTATAATTTACTGATGCCGAATCATGATCTGATATTAAAATTACACTGCTTACCTTTTTTGATTATATGAACAAAAATTCTTTAAGTCTTAGCAAGCACATTAGAAATGACTGTGGCTAACTTTTTCAAGAAGCAATACATTATTAAAATATATACCTGTGGAAATGCAGGCATTGATTACTTTAAAATTTATAATGAGTGAGTTGTTTATTTTTGACCTTGTGGATGACATAAAAGCACAACTATACACTATAAGCAGAAACAGATATCTTAATGATATTAATAAAAATGACAAAACCTAACATATGTGATAGCAGAGTTATTCTTTTGGGGAAAGTTTATAAATGTGTATGAATAGTAACTCCTTATTAAATTCTTGGACCATTAGAGCACCTACTCTTCAACAAGAGGGGAAATCATGAGTCAGATAGTGAGGGGTGTGAAAAACTACTAACTGGAATATCATATTAAATCTCATAGGAATAAGAAGCAACATAAGAATGATTCTGCTTATTCCAGCATTGAAGGACTTAAAGACCAGTAAGTTTAAATAATTTTGAAATGATGATGCATACAACGAAAAGAGAAAATATACTAGAACTAAGACTACTTGACATCTTATCTTTCTATCGCCATCCTTCCTCTAGTTATAACTATACTGAATGGGTTAATTCACTTTTATGTTTGATTCAATATATAGAAAAAGGACATTTCACTTGGTGTTTATTTTCTCATTGTTCTTGAAAATTAGCTCATGAAAGTTTCTCTGAACTCCCTAAGTTTAGATTCCAATTCAATATCTCTAATTTAATATAAAACATTCACTTTTATATATTTTCACTGTGAGCTTCTGGCTTTTAATGAATGACAATCTAATTTCCATTCTATTTTTCATTTCCTTTTCTTTGCCTGGGAACTAATAAAAAGTGCATTTATAACACTATGTAATAGGTCAAAAGGGACTAATTATATTTTGATAATGAGGCTAAAGCTTGTCATTCTATAGCAACTTTCACTAAGAAATTAAAACTTTATCACTTCTATTAATGCCAGTTAAACACATAGCACTTGTTATTTCCTAGCATAACTTATTAGGAA
This sequence comes from Glis glis, assembly GCA_004027185.1. Classification (NCBI taxonomy): domain Eukaryota; kingdom Metazoa; phylum Chordata; class Mammalia; order Rodentia; family Gliridae; genus Glis; species Glis glis. Next base: position 22,705 of record PVJS01028480.1, on the reverse strand, counting down.
TGTTCTCAGAGAGTCTTCACTCTGAAGGTTGTTCAGTGTCTCAGTGAGCTTTGCTGCCTGCCTGCCTTTAGTATGCAATAGCTACGTGCTACAATAATCTCTTACGTTTTTTAGCATTTACAAATTTCCAAAAGTTTCCTCATATAATCTCATTCAAACATCACAACTACTCAAAGAATATGAAATTTCATTGTATAGATGAAAAACATGAAAGGCAATAAATTTCCTAATTCTATGTATGCAAATAAGTGTCTTAGGGGATTCTCTATCCTCTTCTCCATTTAACCAGCCTTTGTCATTAGATCTGTCATCCTCTCTCCAAAACACAACATGTCTAATAATCTAGAGTACAATTTTAATCTACCACAATTATTTACAGGGCACTGGTAAAATAGCAATGAAACTATTTTGTAAACTGGGTTGTTTATTGTATTTTCTTACATGTCTCAAGTCGTTTATAATTAATCTTTTTCTTTTAAAAGAAGCAATCTTTTTCTTTTAAATGAGAATGCATGTGTTTGTGTGTGTGTATGTGTGTGTGTTAACTTTGCCTGTTAGTTACATGACTTTCTAAACCTTGCTGAGCTTCAATTTTTCTGAATAGGTTGGAATTTGAAAAATATTTTAAAATTGCCCTTCCAACTTAAAAATTCTATGTCTATGTTGAAAATATATAAGAAGGTATAAGGGGGAGGTTTCAATGGCGTGGCATGAAGACCAATTGGAGACTTTTGAAAAGAATATATGGATGTACAACATATTGGAGGCTACTGCAGTGGTTAGCCATGAAATGACAAGAAAATGAATTTATGGTAAACAGTGATTACCTGCAGTGGAGGTAAAGGAATGAATCACAGTGGCGTTGGACAAAAAGGCATGACAGCTACTGGTGACTGATTCAATACTGAGCATAAATTCACATTAGAGTCAAAGAGGTATTCAAAGCTTGGTAGAATAGTGGGTCTAGATGGAAAGGGGGAAGCTAAGGAACATACCATCTAAAGTGAAAAGTGGTGGACTTGGTGGGGACAGGCTGAGTTTTAAGTGAAAGTGATGATCTGAATTCTAGGTCATGGAACTGAATTGAAGTGGTGGGGACGCAGATCTGAAAATCACCAGAGTAGAAGTAACAGATAAGAGCTTAAGAGGAAACAATTTCTCTTAGGAAGCTGGTAAAGGAAGAGAACAGCCAAGTTAGAGTTTGTTATATACCACAAATCCTGGCATATAATAGACCAAGGTCACTGTAGTGCTGGAAGACTGACCTCATGTTGTTGATGGCAGCAACCCTGGGTACCTACAAGATCCCACCCTGGTCTAATGATATGCATATATTTCCAAACTCTAGGATACTACCTCCAGGGGGTAGGACTTAATTTTATTTTTTTCTGAAAAGGGGGTCATAAGCCAGTAAGTTTGGGAATCTACGGATAAGGCTACTCTATGTCCATTGTTTCTTTTCTTCTCTGAGTTGGTGGCTTCCACCTACTTCCCAGCCATCTTTTTATTTTTTTTGGGGGGGGGTTGACTGGGGATTGAATCCAAGGGCATTCTACCTCTGCACTACAACCCCAGGCCTTTTTATTTTTTGTTTCAAAATAGGGTCTTTCTAGTTGCTGAGAGTCTCACTAACTTACTGAGGCTTTCCTCGAACCTGCGATCCTCCTGTCTCAGCCTCCCAAATACTGGAATTACAGGCATGTGCCACCACATACCCAGTACCCTTCCTAGCCATCTTGAACCTCCAAACTTTAGGTATTCTGTGAAGAAAAAAAAGGGAGCATTGGGGGACTACTCACTCACTTTTACCAATATCTTGTCTTTATATTTTGCACTGCTAGCTTTTTATTTCAATAGTAATTCCAAATGAAAATAACTTTGAAGTCCAAGACTTCATTCTCATCCATCCTAGAATTGAACCAAACTCAACCTGACTATACTTGCTTGTTTCACATTTATCTTGTTATATCTTCTTTCTTATATTGGTTAATGAATGTTCAGTGGAGGAATAAATGAATAAATAAATGAGCAGAGGACCACAGTTTAAGAAACATTCATAGTTATGGAGGCTAAAAGAGACCACATATCAATGAGACAGAGAAAAAATCACACTATCTTCATTGCCACTGATAACAGCAATTTTTTCTTATTTACCAAATAGGAGAGTTGTTTTTTTTCCCACAAAATCCCTTGTGAAGAAAAACTATCCCACCAAAAGTTAGAAATTATATCAATAAATTCAGGCCATGCAGTTGTATTTTTGAGGCAGCAAATAACATTTCAGTCCCATAAGGATTACCTTGATGGGAATTGGCTGGTAACTTTAGTTAAAGCAGGACTTTAATAACATGAAGGTGTGGATACTGTGCAACCAGCCCTACAGTGTGTGTGTGCAAACTCTAGAACAGCATGTCTCAATTTTCTGATGCCGACGAATCACCAGAGAATTAGAGATTCTGCATTTCTGACAAGCTCCCAGGACTTAAAGTTGCATCCGGAGAGCGCACCTTAAATAACAAGGCTCTAGAGGCCTGGTTTATATATCTGCATGCCCCCTGTAGGAACAGAGAATGCCAATGGCTTGGCACTAACTTCATATATTTTGAATTATTAAAAAAAGCACTGCAGTGTCAACTGATGTAAATAGGGAAGAAAGCACATAAATTGGTATGATGGAGGAATGAGCAATTTCTGTAACTTCCCACACTACAGAATTCATTTCGAAGGTTCTAGTTTACTGAGAAATCTGGCTCAATGAGAGTTATAATATATAATTTGCTTCTTATGCTATTTTAGGTAGCTATCATCATTTACACCTCTCAGAAAGTCACTGAACTGCTCACTTTTAAGTCTGTCATTTGCCTCTTGAGAGGTATAGGTACCCTTTACTCCTCAGACTCCTTATTTCCCATGTAATATTTTATTGAATTGTTATTAGTGTTTGCCTTGGGCAATTACTCTTTCTCTTTGGCCTTTTTATTAAGTTTATTTTTTCCTCTTTGGGGTTTCTTTTTCTCTAGTCACATGCAATTCTGAAATTGCTCATCAGCTTTGTGAAATTGTGAAGAAAGAATCTGACAGAAAGCACACACAGCAAGAGCCTAGAGTTGTGAGGAAAGATTCCATTAACACCCTAAAGACAAGTAAGATAGTCTATGTTTTAACTTCCTGTGGATAAGAAAGCAATGTCCTCTCTAAGACATCCACTAAGAAGCTCACACCATTAATGTATGAGAAGAGGAACGTCCTCATAATTCTGGGCCCTTAAAATGTAATCATAGATAACAGCTGAGAGATAGAATAACAAAGTCACCTGACAACAAAAGTGATTACATTTCTGCAGGTAACCAGTGGAGTCCATATGGAGTGTTGCTGCATCAGGCTTAGTAGACAAGCACAGATAAAAAAAAAGATAAAAAAAAGACTGTAGATATTAAATGCTTAGTGGAGGCAAAAAAAAAAAATACAGGCACTTCTAGACAGTGACTGTTCCCATAGAGTTAACATTCAGCAAAGGTAGTGAAAACTTAAATTATTTCCTTCTAAAAATCCCTTTTCGAAGGCAAAGCTCAGGCCTGAAATACGGCACACAAGATCCTTCCTTGTTCATCCACGCAACCTCTGACCTTGATCTTGCTTTGAACACACCCCAGCCTTTAGCCCTGGCAAACTCTTTGTAGTTCAACAGATACACTCTTGCATATTTATTCTTCCCCTGTGCATTCACAGTGCTGAAATACCATTCCTTCTCATATCTACCCAGTAAATTTCTACTCATTGTTCAAGATTCCACTTAAAAATAACTTATTTTGTGATGCTCTCTCCAAGGACTTAGAGAAAATCAACTACTTCCACTCTGTTCTGTAGCTTCTTGTATAGGTAACTACCTGAGTCTTTTTAGCATGGCAGTAATTATTATATGTCTTTCTCCCTCACTGGACCATGAATCCTTCAGAGCTCCATCACTGAAATGTTTTATTTCTCTTAGTTATTTCTAGAACCGTGAACACTTATTCATTTTTTGCTCATTAGGGAATGTCCACTAGTAAGTTTAATCAATGTGGGTAAATAATTTAAAATTTTTATCCTTCTTACTAATTACAAATTTGAGATTGTCTTCTGAATTTAGAGTTTCCCATTTTCAATGGAGTTTTTGTCTTTAGGATTGCCACTTGAAAACATAGGTTTCCAAGGATATCCCGCTAGTCCAAGCTGGATGAAAATCTATTTAAATTGTTAATTTAATTTTGAAAATAGTCTTCCCTAGATAGCTATTCCCATCTTAAATGGTTTAGCCATCCTTGTTTTCCTGTTTAATCAAATTTTAAGTTAGTATTTCATTACAAGACTTTGTTTTCACAGATACTATTAATGCATCTGGGTTTTTCATTTATTTATTGACAACTAATTTCTGTTTTCTTTTCTTTTTTGTGGTACTGGGGATGAAACTCAGAGGTCTTCTACCTCCGGGCTATGGGCTACGCCCCCAGACCTATTTTATTTTTTATTTGAAAACAGGATCTCACTAAGTTGCTGAGAGCCTCACTAAGTTGCTAAGGCTGGCTTCGAACCTGCAATCCTCCTGTCTCAGCCTCTGAAGTACTGGGATTACAGGCATGTGTCATCATACTCAGCTGACAACTAGTTTCTTACAGTGAGACTTTCCTTCTTGTTGATAGCTCTGGCAGCACACTTGTGTTCCATTTCCTTGATAGTCTTCTAAGAGTACAGCTGATTTACCAAGGAGGACTTTACCATTTAGATCTATTTACTCATGAATATCCTGTGTAAATTTTCTTTACCTCCTCTTTAATACTATCTCAAGGACTAGGAAGGAAGTTTAAACTTTTTTGTCATCTTTTTTCCGTAATTTTGCCTTTTGTTAGATATCATGCACACACAAAAATATTTTCTTGATTTATGGACAAATACACCCCACCACATTTTGTCACTGTATATTGGCACAGAACCCCACATAATTTTTGCAAAATAAACTTGCTTTTATGTTGTCTTCTGGATTTTTTAAAAATATAAGTTATCTTAACCTATGGAGATAAATCTGTTAAGAGCAAGAGTAAATTTCTATATGGGAAGTCACTGCAATATAGTAGGAAATACACTGAGTAGGAATCAGAAAGAACAGGTCTGAGCCCGGCATGGTGATGTATGTCTGTAATCCCAGTACTTGGTAGACTGAGACAGGAGGATAATAATTTTGAAGCCAGCCACAGCAACTCAGTGAGATCTTGTTTCAAATTAAAAAATAAAATAGGGCTGGACATCTAGATCAGAGGTAGAATGCCCCTGAGCTCAATTCCCAGCCTCACCCCCACCAAAAAAGCAACCAAGCACAGGTCTGGAGTCTGCTACCTGCATGCTTTTCTGGAAAGTTATCTTTTTACTACAATCATGTTCTTCATCTGTAAAATGAAAAAAACCCTCCAAGGATGTTGCGAGAATTATTTTATTTTTATTTATTTATTTATTTATTTTGCGGGGATTGAACGCAGGGGCGTTCTACCTCCGCGCTACACCCCTGGCCCTATTTTTTTATGCTTTCTTTTGAAATCGGGTCTCACAAAGTTGCGGAGGGCCTTCACTAGAGAGAGAGAGGAGAGAGAGAGAGAGAGAGAGAGAGAGCGAGCACGCGCGTGCGCGGGGAGAGAGAGAGAGAGAGACAGAGACAGAGACAGAGACAGAGGAGAGAGAGAGAGAGAGCGAGCACGCGCGTGCGCGGGGAGAGAGAGAGACAGAGACAGAGACAGAGACAGAGACAGAGACAGAGGAGAGAGAGAGAGAGAGCGAGTGCGGGGGCTGGCCGGGAACCCCGCCTCTCAAAGTACTGGGATTACAAGCTTGCGCCACCACGCCCGGCTGCGAGAATTAAATGAGATACTAAGTCTGGAATCATTGTGCAAATTTTAATATGCTATGCAATATAATGTATAGCTTCTGATTGCATCTTCAAAATTGTTTTGTGGACACCATATGCTTGTGTACAGGGCAGATTGTCAGAAAAGGCTCCCTGAGTCTTGTGTCAAGTTGGTTGGCTATATTTCTTGCAGTTTTAAAATCACTAGTTGCAAAGTCGCATTTCTCTCCTTCCTTCCTTCCTTCTTTCCTTCCTTCCTTCCTTCCTTCCTTCCTTCCTTCCTTTTCTTCTTCTTCTTCTTCTTCTTCTTCTTCTTCTTCTTCTCCTTCTTCCTCTTTAGGATACAAATTATTACAGTCTAATACAATTTGTGGCAAACTATTTTCAACACTTCCCATCTGCTTACCAAATATGACCTCTTGTAGTCCTACTTCTTGCCTTACCAAGACTCATCCATGAAATATACCTTGTCATTCTCTCTTCCACCTCACCGAGGAGGTAGCTGTCATACCTGCAACACTTTTTATTCTTAACCTCGCCTCGCCTGCTTTTCTTCCCCGTGGGCTCCTCTTCCCCTCTGCTGGCTGCCAAGGAGAAGCACATTTTATTGGCACTGCCCCAAACAGATGCCCGCCTTGCTCCCTTCCCCCTTTCTCTTCCAGCGAACCATCACCTGCCAAGGGCTGGTGGCTGCTGCCTCCCCTGTCCACTGCCTCACATTGCTGCAGCTCCAGCCCTTCTTGGCAGCCTCCTGAAGTTCCCTGCCCGCCTTCCCCGGCGCCTCTTGCCAGCAGCCTCCTCCTCTCTCCTGCAGCTCCCCGCGCTCCCGCCAGCCTCTCCCCCGCTCGGTCTGCGCGCAGCCTCTCCCTCCCGCCCTTGCCAGCTGCCTTACTCGCCTTTCCTCAGGCTGCTCCCTCTCCTCTTTCCCCCAGCTCTTTCTCCTGCAGCCGGCTTCATTCCACCGCCCGTTTTTGGTTGGATGTTTTATTAACACCAGGACCACTTCTCCTGAGTCTCAGTATGGCTGTCTGTCCACCATTCACTTGGAAAGAGCACGTTCATTCTGCTTCTGTATTTGACCAGCCCCCCTCCAAAAACCTGTGCCTACTCCCCCAGCCTGGAAAGCCGAGTGTAACGATGGTAGCGGGGATTCAGGGAGACACCAGGCCACTGGCTCGGGGGACCCCCAACAAAGTTTTGGACTTGCCATCTCAGGCTTCCCAAACTTGGTCAACCCTGCAACTGGCCCAAGCCCCCAGACGGCGCATAGTCACCAGGGCGCTCCTCCGATTCCCAGAGACCCCTTTCTTCCAGGGCCGCTCCTCTGAGGACGCAGATCGCTCTCCAGGACCAGGCCCCAGCAGGGTACACAGTCTGAGCCCCACCCAAGCCGGGGCTGGGGAGGGGCGCACTTGTTTCTAGCCGAGGTAGTGGGAGAGGGCGAGCTGAAAGGATGGAGCCGCCCAGGTTCCTAGGCACCTTCGGGGACGAGGGGTGGGTCCTAGTGCTGGAGACCTTTTCTAACCAGGGCCCTTCTGGCGGGCTGGATACCTCCAGTGCGCCATACAGTAGCCAGGAAGCCTTTCCAAGCCGTCTCCTTTAAGAAGCGCGCGTGCGTGAGTCGGGCTGTGTAGGTTCCTCTGTGTGTGTGCGCGCGTGTGCGCGCGTGTGTGCGTGTGTGTGCGTGTGTGTGTGTGTTGGACTGTGGAGAGTGTGTGCGCGCGCACGCCAGGGCCCCGGGAGCCCGGCAGACCCCGGGAAGGAGGAGTTATGTAGATTTCGGATGAACATTCTGGAGGGGAGCGCGGAGAGGAGGGAAGGAGCGGCAGAGGCTGGGGAGCGCCGGGCGGCCGAGCCCTTCCCGCAGGAGCTGGGGGCGGCGGCGGAGTAGGCGGCGGCGGCGGCGGCGGAGGAGGAAGAGCAGGACGCGCGGGCTGGAGGCGGCGGCGGCGGCGGCTGCAGCTGCGGCTGCGACTGGGCGCTCGGATCCGAACCGCCGTGAACTTGGGCGCCACGTTCCGGGCGACGGCCCCGAGGATGCTGCGCGCCCGCCGCTGCTGACCCGCCGCGGCCGCTGCTCGTGGGGCTGCAGGAGCGCGCGGCCCGGCTCCTCCCGGCCGGCGGCGGCTGAACCTGCAGGCTCGCCACCCACCCGGAGGACTTTTTTTTGAAAGGAAACGAGGGAGGGAGGGAGAGGGAAAGAGGGAGAACGCGAAGGGGAGCTCGTCCATCCATTGAAGCACAGTTCACTATGATCTTACTCACATTCAGCACTGGAAGACGGTTGGATTTCGTGCATCTTTCGGGGGTGTTTTTCTTGCAAACCTTGCTTTGGATTTTATGTACTACAGTCTGCGGAACGGAGCAGTACTTCAATGTGGAGGTAAGAGTACGAGGGCTCCCTTCTTCTCCCCTTGCCTGGGTCGCTCCCTGAAACATTCGCTTTACTCTTCGGATCCTCCTAGCTCAGAGCAGCCGGGTCTCAACACATTGTTTCCCTCCCAGCCGCCGAAACCCTTGTTGAGTTTCCCTGTGTCTTAGGTGATGGATACGTGTGAGACCGAGAATCCGTTATCCCCGGCAGCACAAAGCACGATGCTGCGCGCTCAAAGACACAATTGTAGCCGGTCCAGGCTTCTAACCCAGGGAAGAGACGAAGCCCTACATAGAGCAAACGTGTAGCTTAACGAGGAAGCTTGAGTTGATGACTGATAAACAGCTCGGGAAACACAAAATTGATCGCTTGGCATCATGTGCTGCCTGGTATTGTTCCTGAAATCTTTCTCCCCGTGGTTGGTACCTAACAAAGGAGGTTAAAATCAAAAGAATCCAGAGAAGAGCTTGGGAATACTTGATATGTTTAATAACATTACTTTGTGATAAAACACTTGAGTAGACAGTCTTTTTCTCCTTTAGACATAACTTAATACACTGTAACTAGATCTGGCTACACAGAGGACATGAAATCCATCTCTTTTTACGTGTCTCCTCTCCCCCTCCCCCGCCAATTGAAAATCAACGTGGCCCCATGTCATAGTTCCGAAGTGTATTTTAAATTTGATTTCACACTCTTATGACAAAACCCAGAGGTCTTACACTGTCATTTGTTTTACTGTGAAAGCTCTGGGAACAGACAGCACAAAGCAGAAGGGAACTTAAGGATAAGGACTTGTCAGACCTCCGCCAAAGTACTCCTCCTGTCACCAACTCAGCACCCAAGCCAGCAACGTGCAGTAAATCAGGGGAAGGGTGTACACACCTGGGCTGTGACAAATCCATCACACACAGAGTAGGATACAAAGACAGTAAGAAGGTCTTAGAAACAGTTACTTCTTTTGACTAGATTGGATGCCTCTGACATTTCAAAAGAATCAGGATTGTCTCTACGGGATAATGTGATATTTTTCTTATATTGTTGATACAATGAAGTGACCAGTCATTTTGTTGGGTGCCTGTGTTTACACAATGGCAGGACCTGTTGCACTGTATTTGAACATGCTTCATGTAACTGGTTTATATCCAAAGTGTGCATAATAAATGTCATGTGTGGAGGCATATTCTGAACATAGCTGTGTTTATATAAACTGTTCGGAGGCCATGTAATAAGTGATGGTACAGACACAAAGTCTTTGAAGGAGTGAGAACCCTTATCAAAGGAGTTAAAGAAGTTTGCAGATGTTAAGTATATTACACAGAAACCCCAATTTGAAAATGAAAACAGTTTAACCCTTTGAAAGATACATTTTGCGTTTCTACACAAAAAGAGAAATGGAAAGGGACCAAAAGTCCAGACTTTTCTTGATGGCAGATTTGAACTTTTGGAGTTCCATGCCACAGATGGATTTTTGTACCTAACATTTAAATCAAGAGATAATTTAATGTGAAAAGAAGAAATAGTTCCTAGACTGGAGGAGCGAAACGACAAGCTGTTATTTCTAATGTTATAAACAGAAGGGCCTATTGCTTCAGACTGGTGGTGGTGGAGATGGTGGTAAGGTGGGGCTTGGGAGCGGTACTTAGAAGTAAGTGCTAGGTTGAATCTTGCTCACTGTGGGAAAGGAAGTAGAGTCTGGAGTGATGGATACCTTCTTTGGAGTAACATCATTGTTTTGATGATCATTAGGGTTTGTTTTGAGGCTGAACACAAATTAAATTTCTTTATATTGGAATCCCTCAGTTCAATCAGATATTATGTAAAAAAGTTTTATTACTAAAATAATTTAATCTTGAGTTCCAATGACCTTCAAGATATATGTGAAAAATGGTTCAAGAAGAAGAGTTGTTTTCCCATTAAAAAAATATTTAACTTATTCCATATAGGCTTATTACACATTGCAAAGATTTAAGTATGACCCAGGCCATAAAAAGCTTGCTTGACACAAAGAGGATTGTCTAATGATTGATAAGGGATTATGTTTCATAGTTTGTACTATTCCCAAACAGTTTTGTGCATTTCCTTGGCTGTATTTATAAGCTTATTTATGCTTAATAATTCTATTTTTAAAAAATTATAAAAGTACCCAGTACCGCAAAAAAAAAATAAGAGTAGCTGCTAGTAAAACCAAAATATTGTAAAGAACATAGATAGTATGACAGGATGTTTTCTGACACGAGTTTCTGCCTGATTCACTTTTATTGGATGTTTCTTTTTGGTAGGAAACACTAATGGGAAGGTTATTCCATTACTTCCTCTCCAGAAGAGGCACTTATATTGTGTTCCTTATTCTTGGTTGCAAAACATACACACTGGGTATGGCTTATTTGATTGATTCTAAAGGACAGTCTTAAGATAAACAGTAATGGTATCAATCATACATGAAGCTCATATGATCATAATTTTTTCCAGCAAGTATACCAAGTTATTATAGTTGGAACAAAGCTTCAGGAAGATGATTTTTATGCTGACAACTGAGGTTATAATGCTTTATTCACCTTTGAACTTAACAATTTGTGGTACCCTCACACTTCTCATCTCTATGATTTAAGGTTTAAACCTTATATTTTCCCCCCAGAAGGGGTTGAGTAGAGAAGTATTACTGTTAATTCTTTCCTGTCTGATTTTTTAAGACAGTAAACATTTAGAATTTCCAGTTTTCAGAGTGGGAGAAGATCTTTATATGTTTGGAAGCCTGTTACATAGAAAGAGGCAGTTGGGTTTTGTTGTTTTTGTGCCTTTTTTATTTAAAGCAAAAAGGAGCATCTCTCATCTCACAGTAAGAAAGGGTTAGATATTATCAAGAGTAGTACTATAGAAAAGATTCAATACATTTTCTACCTGTATTTTAGGTGGGACACTCTTTAAGAATGACATTTTCAGTATATACTTATTTAGATAAAGACTTTTGTATATTATTGGATCCTTTTTGGGGAATGGTTCTTTTGGTGTGTGATAATATAATTCAGAGGAGTTACTTGGCTGATATTAACTAAAAGTCAAACACTGCTGTCATTGGGCAGCAGTCTGATCAACAGTGTTCATTGGTCAGAAGCAGCTAAATCATTAATGAGGTATTATGGCTTAATCTCTACTCCCTTAAAAATCATTTTATCCCTAAAATAGTTATCTTGTACTGGGGATTTTCATGATTCTGGTGTGCCTTTTTTGGTACATTGCAAACATTTTGTCATGAAATTTGAGATACAATATAGTTTATTATAATAATAACTCTCATCAGTTCTTATAGTTCGTCAAATATGGGAACAACATATTCATTATTGATTTTTAAACAACAGCACACTTTTACAGTGAAGAAAAATATTTAAAGCCAGTTTAGTGGTAAAATTAAAGCATGTGAAACTCAAAATAATATATCAAAGCAAAAGATGGTGATTATGCTGTCAACACAGCAATCTTGATGAAGTAAAAATTGATTTTGTTATTCCTAATTAAAGAAAGAAGAGTGATTCCAGTTTCCAAATGGATCTTATATGAAAAGTATTATGAATTGTGAGTGCAACCATTTTCTAATTTTTTTGGAAATGTTTATATAACCCATTTAGGATTTGTTCATTTTGTCAGGTTTGTCTGAATCTATCTAAAAGGTCAGAATTTACTTTGGGTGGCTTTGTACTGCACATAAACTTGGCAATAATTGATCATGAAACATTTCAGAGATAAAATTATATTTTATGGATTTGAAAATATCTTATGTTGAGACACTTTTTTTCTTATCACTTGTTCTCTACTTGCTTAAATAATCAAGAAGCATTCTTTCAGGTGGGGGATGTAACTTAGTGGTAGAACACTTGTCTAGCATGTGCACAGCCTTGGGCTCAATCTCAGTAACACACACACACACACACACACACACACACACACACACACACAAACCACTATGTTATTTCATGGTGATAGCATACGTCCTTGAGTCTCAGGGACTTTCCTGACTACATCCCATAATTCTTCACTGTAGTAGTTTATAACTAGTCAACAACAGGGGCTATGTGAGTAAATCATAAAGGTTTTTAATCTGCTGCAAGACTGCAGGCTTTACAAGACATCTCAAATATTCTAGCCACTTAAAATGCTCACAGGGCCAAAAGCCATGGCAAGGAGACTAGAAGGCTTGATAGGTTGGAAGGTTTCTGGGCTTGTCCTGCATGTCCCACTGTGCCTTTCTGTGCCTTTCTCTGTTCAGAGTTGCCCAGACAGGTCTTGCTCAAGTCTAGAGTTACTCAGGAAACCCTTGTATGTGCACTTATGCCAGTGAGGCACATTTCTCCCACTGTCCCCTGGAGAAATTCACAGGGAACACTGGTCCAAGTCCATCCCTCTCTATTCATATGGGGTTTCTCCTTCAGCTTCTTCTCCCCTATCAAGTAAGAATAAAGTTTGGGTTCAATAGGAGTTTTTGTATATCTCTGGAGCCAAGTTAAACATGATATATCTGGAACATGACTACATGGTTAAAGAATACTTTTTTGGTGTTGTCAATAAAAGGGAAATGTTGATGCAGATGTAATTGATATCGTTATATCTAATTATATAAAAGTTTATCAGGTTAGGACACACTAGCTGCTCTAGGGAGATTATTTTTATTTAAGTACTTTTTCTTTTTTATTTTTTTTTGTAGTACTGGAGATTGAACCCAGGGGCAATCTACCTCTGAGCCCTATTTTTTATTCTTTACTTTGAATCAGGGTCTCACTAAGTTGCAGAAAAGCCTCACTAAGTAGCTGAGGCTGGCTGCAAACCTGTGATCCTCCTGTCTCAGCCTCCCAAGTACTGGGATTACAAGTGTGCGTTACCACATCTGGTTTTAAGTACATTTTCAATTTTTTAAAAAATGTAATGTACTAAGCCGGGCGTGGTGGCCCATGCTTGTAATCCTAGTACTTTGGGAGGTGGAGACCGGAGGATCCGGGTTCGTGGCCAGCCTCAGCTCTTTCTCTCTCTCTCTCTCTCTCTCTCTCTCTCTCTCTCTGTCTACTTAGTGAGGCCCTCTGCAACTTCGTGAGACCCGGTTTCAAAATAAAGTATAAAAAATATGGCTGGGGGTGTAGCGTGGAGGTAGAACGCCCCTGGGTTTGATCCCTGGTACCGCAAAAAAAAAAAAAAAAAAATTATGTACTAAAAAATCAACCATGCTAACATCAGTACATTTCCTTCCCATGTTTTTTCTTAGACAGTTTAGTTCTGTAATGTGATTTTCACATTTTGTCTTGTCATCTGTTACTATCATAGAATGTCAAGTTTAGCTCACACCTTCTATTACAAGGATGGGTTTGCTGAAATCTGTTCATCTTTTCTAATACCATAGAAAATAAATAGGCCTTTATGATTCAATGGGCCTGTTTATTTTAATTGGCTGAAGGCCCAAGTGTTTCCTCTTAATAGTAGGGGTAGGATTCAATAGATGGACTCAATATATAACATAGGCCAGCTCTATGTTATACCCCAAATTTAGAACATAAAGATCTTTTTGTTTTAATTTATAGAGGAGGGACAAGAATGGGCAGAAAAAGAATGTGTTCTACAATGACAAAATAATTTTTAAAAATCATGTCTATGTAACATTGGGAATGGCAAGATAGCTAGCAATACAGTGTGATGGTAGACAGGGTCAGAAGTCAAAGGATGTGGGCTTTACTCTAGGTTTTGCACTAACAGAGCTTTGAACTTGTACAAGCAATTTCCTTAATGTCTTCATCTGTCAAAATGAGTATTGAACTACACTGTCACCAAGGCCATTTCCAAATTTGAAATTTTATAGTAGTTACCCGCTAAGCTCTAGTTTATATGGCTTGGGAGGGGAGGGATGCACATATCTACCTTCTAAATTTTGGCACAACTTTGATCACAAAGGTAAAGAGTTCACTTTTTTTAACCTGAAATGAATATCATGAGGAAATGCAGAACATATGACTTATATCTAACATACATTATCATCTGTAATGACAAAGGGTGTTTCATTTTGGAAATAATACTAGCATTCTGCTGAGTAGTAAAAACACTGGCAGCAAATGATATGTTAGTTCAAAATAAATTTTTAGCCAACTTAGCACACTTTAAAAATTTAATGTAAAAAACATGGCCTATTGTTATTTTGGGAAATATATGTCACATACAAGTGGTACTTCAGTCATAAAAAGGCAAGTTGGAATAAGTTCAAAATCTGAGTTTTAGCTGATTTTTTTGAGGCAGAGTATCTAATAATTCAAATCTATCTTTCACCCAAATGTACACATATTTTGTGTATGAAATGAAGTGCTCATACTCTCTGCTCCACTTGCCTATTGTGGAAAATACTTTTGGCACATGCTTTTTGAAGCTTATTTCTGTTCTTCACCACACATTTAATTTTGAATGTGAAAAAATTAGTTTGTGTTTATTTTAGAAAATAGGCAGCTTATGTGAACACTGAAAAATTCCATGCTAAAATGGTAAATGCCAAGTAATAATATGTATAGTCAAATTTTCTTTTGCTCTCTTTTCCTTTTTCTTGGGAATGTTATTTATAGATTTTGAGGTTATTCATGAAACCATATTTGATTGTTGCTTCCTGTCATTTAGCACTCTGAATGGATATTCTATGTCTTAGAGTTTTACCACGACCATTTGGCATTGTGCATCTTTGGGTTTGGATTAGTGGACTATCTTGATGAGCCACATACCAGAAGTTCAGCCAAGAGAGTCAGAGAGTCTCTGTACCCCCTTTCACCTTTGATTAAATGTGACCTCTGGGTGTAGTATATAAAAAGAGGCTAGAGGGAGCTATTGAGCTGTTTATTAAGGAATCTAATGGCTTGCAAAGAACTTGGTTTAAAATCAAGGATGCTAGGTGCAATCAGATGTCTTTACATGACTCATAGTCAATCATAGAAATTTTTGGAGAAATCAGTGAACACATAGTTCATGATTTGAGATGTAAGTTGGGTTTACTGAGAGCCACTTGGCACCAGTGATTACATATTTGATGAACTAAGAAGGAAATTAGCACTTTTTTGGAGGAAAAAATGTTCTGAGCATGACAGTATGATAAAGACTATGATAATGCAGAACTGCCTTATATTTCTATTGGTTTTAGGTGTGGAATAGCTCAGAAATTATCTATTTTAGTGACTTCAGTTGCCTTTGTGCATTCATATAAACTAAAATGATTAATGAAATAATAAGGGTCTTATAAATTGAGGGAGATAAATTTAATTTTTATTTTTTGTGGTTCTGAGAGTTGAACCCAGGGATGTTCTACCTCTGAGCTACATTCCCAGCTACATCCCCAGCTGCAGTAAGTTGCTGAGAGCCTCACTAAGTTGCTGCCTTGTCCTCAAACCTGCGATCCTCCTGTCTCAGCCTCCCAAGTACTGGGATTATAGGCATGTACCACCATGTCTGGATGGATAAATTTAATTTGATATTACCTTTTTGGTTATGTGTAGCAAAAATCCAATTTTAAAAGCTTATGAAACCAAAGTTATTTTATTTTTAATCTCTATCAGGATCCTATTGAATGACCATTTTCCAGTGAAAGCAGATTTAAAGTATGGTTTTTATCTATTCTCTTTAAAAATATGTACAAATTATTTAAAAAGTGTAAAACAGTGTGGTTATTTAAATAGGAACTTCAGAAGTTTTTTTCAGTTAAGCAGATTATTATATGACCTGCGTAAATGATTATTAAGTGGTGGAAGGAAAGGGATAAAAAAGACATTCATTAATGTATTAGGACATGGCAACATTTAATTAAGACATGATAACCTACTCACAAGCATCATTTTAAATTTTTAAAATGTTTTTTAAATCTAGTCAGTTAAGTGAAATGTGGATAAATAAAGTAAGCCATGTCCCCACAGACAGATTTTCTCAGGGGAGTGATATATTCAAATGACCAATCCAACCCAAATAAACTACTCACTGAAATGAAGTTTTAAAAGTGTTTGGTTTAGCCGCACTTACGTGAAGGCAGAATATGTGTCTTTTTTTTTAATAGGAAGCTGGGTACCTGAATGAACTTCATCCCGTGTCCCCAAACCTGATGTGACATCAGTGAAATAAATGCCTCTGCATGCATCTGATGCAGCCAGACCCTGGGAGACGTCACTTGACTTACTTTTCCATGGGAACTTTTCACAGTTGAATTTCTACCGTGTGCTAATGGTTTCTCCTGGTTTATAATGATTAGATATCTCTATATGTGTTATGTTTCTAAGATCTGTGTGCTCATTCCTCTTTAAACAATTGCCAGGCCATTTCTTCTCATGCTCCTACTTGTTGCTTCGAGTTGGCGTCTTGAGAGACTGCAGGGTTCTACTGCAGGACCCTAGGCTTAGAAGTTGGGAAAAGTTTATGAGAAGCTACATTTCCACTATATCCCCTCTTTCATTGCAAATAAAGAAGAACAGATTCAAGTAGCTTACAGAAACAAATGTGTATTCAGTGGTTTGTATGAAATTGAGAAAAAAAACTTGTAGAACACCAAGGGTACTGCCAGCTACCAATAAAATCTTTTCTCGATGATTAGGTGTTACTAATATTGCACTAATTCTGCTCATACAACTTAGTGCTTTGCTCCTGTATGAGTGGATTCAATGACGTTGTTTGCTTGATGGGATGTTCAAGATGACTTGAGTAGCCCTTGTCTGGTTTTGACCACTTGTATCATAGACATCTTTATTGTGTAACAGGACTGAGACCTTGGCAAACAGTCCCCTTTGTAAGAATAGGTGAGTGCTTCAGCTCCTGCAGTCCCTCTGCTTACCAGCAGTATAGGACAGCTACATTTTGACATTATGTTCTAATTAAAAATTTTCCATATGACCAGTAAAATAAAACTACTTGGAATTTATTCGTAAGATGTTAAAAATAATACTAAAAACAATGTTAATTAACAGTGGTCGAACACTTGCTCTGTGCCTAATAGTGGTCTAAATGTCTCATATATATTAATACATTTAATTTTCATTAAAATCTTATGAATCAGTCCTTCCTTCCTTCCGCTACACTCCGAGCCCCACCACTATGTCTCTTTCACAAATGAGGAATCTGAAGCACAGAGAGGTGAAGGAACTTGCCAAGACCACATTACTATAAAGCATTGAGGTGGAGTATCCTAGAATCAAAACAGGCAGGCTGGATGTGGAGCCCAGGCTCCTACCCAAGGAAGTAGATGTGAAGATTAACTTTCAGGTTCTCAGTAAGGACCATATGATCCACTTCCATTGCTAATATCTTTTGTATTCCAAACTGAAAAAAAATCAGTGATTCATATGCATAATGAAAATGATGGAGCTCTCCTGAGCCAAGGGCCCTTACCTGGAGTAAAAAACGAACGCATGGTTCTCGATATGATTGATTGACTCAAGATTGATTATGTGGTGGTCATGATAGTTTTACCGTTGAATGCCTTCTGTTGTATTTAATCATTACACGATTTATAGCCTATAAATGACATGATCTGAATTTACATACAGTATTAGATCAATTGTAACACCTTATTCCTCAAGTATTTATCATAATACTTATGATTATGTGTGATTTTCAAAGGCGTCAGTAAGATTCAATTATATGCTAAGGTTAAAAGAACTGAACCACAGAAAAATGGAAAGGGACACTTGTATCAGAAGTGCAGTGTTCAGTGCCCTGCTGGGGAGGATGTGTGTGTGTGTGTGTGTGTGTGTGCGGCTATGGACTGGAAGGTTTTGTGAGTTCTGGCATTTGCTGATTTTATATTTTGCATGAGTTGGGTAGAAGCTACAAGGAAATCGATTTTTTAAATTATTTTAAACATATTTGTTTAGTTGTGATATAAAGGGACCTTTCTCAGAGATAGATCAGGTACTTCAAAACGTTGCTAAGTACCTGCCACTTTTTGGCAATAGGCCCCATTCCTGGTTTTCACTTTTGTTGTGAAGGGAATGGACACTCTAACTTGGGGATTGATCAATGAATGTAAAAAGCATCCTTAGGCCTGTTCAAGGTTTCAAGACTCATATAATCTATTCATTTATCTTTCAAAGGAGGACTCTTCCCAAACCAACTTACAAAGGTAAAACTAGCCGATTTATAACATTTCTTAGTGTTAAATATTCAGCTATTTTCTCACTTCCTCAAGTGGCACCATATCATACTGGTCATATGCAAAAGCTTTAAAAGCAGGGCTTTATAATTTTAGCTGTGTTACTTACTCACAGGCTGTGTAAACTTGAATGAACCAGGTTGCTGATTGCCTGCCCCAGTTTACTCACTTGTAAAACAGAGATGATGACACCCACCTCAGGGGTTGTTGTAAGATTAAAGAATTAAGGGATGTTGGCTGAAGCGGAAGTGACAGGCTCCTAACTTACCCCTGCCCAAAATAATCAAAAACATTGATTAACAGTGATTTCCAAGTCACTGGACATCAGGTACTAAATGAGTCAGCCCTGGGAGATAAGAAGCAAATGAGCTGGGCTCTAACTCTACCTGGTTCAGGTCACCACCTGTGTTTCCAGCCACAGCACCCAGAAGGTAGAACCCAGGTTGAGCCAGGAAGGATCCCTTGAGTTAAGGCGTGGAGCCGACCATTTGGGGAGACCAAGGTTCACAGGCCAGAATACCGTAGAGGAGAGAATTGCAGAGGGAGAACAAGAGAGATCTGCAGAAGGCTCCCCTCTGTGTGCAGTTGAGAACTAATGTGTGCTGTGCCTTCCTGTGAAGAGACTACTGGGTGCTGGGTAGAATCAGCCAAAAGGGTTAGAGGGAGAAAAGCTGGTGTTCATGAAGGGCTGGCAATAGTGTGTGCTCCCCAATTCATTTTACAGGGCATTGGATAGAGTACTTAAAAGTAGTGGGAAATAATCAGTTCTGCACTGGACAATGTTGTGGTTCTTTCTGCTTAACAAATCTTAAAAGAAACTTCTGAAAAAGATCAAATTGTTTCTAAGTGACTTAACTGCTTTCCACAACAAAGCTCAATAATATTTATTGGAATGCAGAACTATCCAGTACCCAACAAGGTAAAATTTATAAATGTCTAACATCCAATAAAAAAATTACCAAGCATGAAAAGAAGCAGAAAAACACTGTCATAATGAGGAAAAAATTCAGGCTATTTAACCTGATCCAAAAATTACACAGATGTTAGAATTAGCAAATAAGAATATTAAAGCAGTTACTATAACTATATCCTTCAGGTCCAGAAGTTGACACATGGAAGATATTTTTAATAAGATCCAGATTGAACTTCTAGAGATGAAAACTATAATATGTGAGATGAGAAATAAACTTGAAATTAACCGCTGCTTAGACATTATCGAAGAAAAAAATAGTGAACTTTTAGGTCACAGCAGTAGAAGCAATCCACAGTGAAACACAGAGATAAAAAAAAAATTAAAATGACTAGAACATTAGCAGGCATGGGACAATTTCAAGTGGCCTAATATACATGTGGTTGGAACCTCTCAAGGGGGGAAGAGACAGAAAGTGGTGGAAGTTTTACAAACTCACAGATCCAAGAAGCTCAATGAATCCCAAGTACAAACAAACAAACAAACAAACAAACAAACAAAAACAACAACAAAAAACACATGTAATCCCAGTACTTGGGAGGCTGAGGCAGAAGGATCCGAGGTTCAAGGTTAGCCACAGCAAATAGTAAGACTCTTATCAACTTAGTGAGACCCTATTTCACAATAAAAATAAAATAGGACTGGGATGTAGCTTGGAGGCAGAATGTCTCTGGTTTCAATCCCTAGTACCCAAAAAAAGGACAAATAAAAACCCAAAAAAGCCAAACAAACCCTAAGGGGCACCATTTTGATCAAATGAGTAGTAAAGACAAACGTCTTAAAAGCAGATGGTGAAAAAGATGCCTTACATATAGAGGAACAAAGGAAGGATGAAGCTCTCTTGATAGAAATAATACAAGGAATAACATCTTGAAAATTCCAGAAAGGAAAGAACAAGCAAATACTCTCAACTTAGAATTCTGTACGCAGTGAAAATATCTTTGAAATATAAAGGCAAAATAAAGAACATTTTAGACATTCAAAAGATGAAGGGTAGATCCTTGGCACACTAGCACCGCATGTAATGTTAAAGGCAGTCTAAAAACTGAAGGCAGCCCAGATGTCCATCGATATGCACAGGGATAACAAATGGATATATCCACACAATGGAGTATTACTTAGTAATAAAAAGGGATGAACTATTGATTTATGGTAAAACATCATTGAATCCCAAAATAATTATGCTGAGTGAACAGAGCCAGGCCAAAAATCATATACTGTCCATTTACATAAAATTATAGAAAATGTATACTATAGCAATAGAAAGAGATTAGTGGTTGTCTAGTTGTCTGGGGATTGAGGGTGGGAAGATGATAGGGAAAGAATACAAAGAGACCAAAAGAAACTTGATGGTGATGGGTATGTTAATTTCCCTGATCGAAATGACGGTTTCACATGAATGTCAAAACTTAACCAAACTGTGCATTTTTAACATGTTCTTCTTATTGTGTAATAATTGTACTTCAATGGACATGCTAAAATAGTGTATTGAATATGTAAACTAGCTTTTACTACACAGTAACCAAACTGATGATAAATGCTGATAATTATGCTCATGCTATTGCCTGAATTGAGATGGAAAATAATAGGTCGCAATCTTCTTTCTGGCACTATTTTGTAGAAATAAAATACCTAAATATAAAATATCAGGTTGATGAGGGCTTGGCTTCGCAATAACTCTAAGAAGACAACCACCACTTCTTATCTCCAGTTTGCATCCCTTTTCTCAGCCCTAGCCTGTATTCTCGTCTTCCTCCCTATCCTCACAGGCACGCCAGTCTTGCTATGTGCACTGATACATGTTCTGATCTTTCCTGTCCTCAGTGTTAACTCGGCCAGTGTTTTGGTGTACATGTCCTCCAGCATCCCACCCCTCACTCACCACTTCTCACCAGTGACTCATTTCCTATAAAATGTATCTTCAATTTGAGGCCAGCGTCAGCAACTTATGAGACCCTCAGCATCTTAGTGAGACCCTTGGGTTCAGTTCCGTGTGTGTGTGTGTGTGTGTGTGTGTTCAGTCTTTTCATTTCTTATCTCTACTTTTGTACAGCTCTGTGTTGAGCCCCTGTTAGCTCTGGCATTGACATGTTGCATTATTCCATGCCCTGCAAGGTCGCTCATTATCAGACCCTACCCCACTCTCTGGCCTCATAGCTCTAAGTTAATCTCCTACTCCCTATGATCCAGCACAATGGTCCCAAACTATGGATCCCTGTAAACTCCTAAAAATGAATGAAAACTCAAAGTGCTTCTAGTATATGGTTAGTATCTATATTTACAGTATTGGATAAATCTGAGAAAATTTTAAAATATTTATTTAGAAATTCATTAAATATTACAATAAAAATATTATGTCATCATAAATAGTTTTACAAAAAATTAAAGGAAATCAACACTGTTTTACATTTTTCCAAATACCTTTAACATCTGGCTGAGCAAAGGATAACTGGAGTCCCAAATCTGCTTCTGCACTCACACTGCGATGTTGCTGAGCATGGAGCCTCTGGTAAACTCGGAGGTCGATTGCAAGTGCATGAGAGTAAGAGACAAATGACGTCGCGTTCGTGTAGTTTTGACCTGGCAGGCTCTGGAGGAGTTTGGGATGCCAGAGGCCCCTGATGCAAGCTCTGACGTCCTGTGCTCTAGCAGCTCCACTGTCTTCCTTTCTCTTCCCAATACACCGAGATCTATCCACCCTATCCACATGCTTCTTTCGTTCATTTCTTCATCCTTCCACACGTTTTTTAGTTTTCATCATAAACATTATCAAGCCTTCTTTAAATCTCCACCTTCACCCCACCAGGTAATGTCCCCATTATGCATTTATTAAAACTTTCTGTACTTATTCTTTAAGGTATAATTATATTAATTAATTAATTAATTAATTAATTTTTGTGGCACTGAAGATTGAACCCAGGGGGATTCTACCTGAGTTACACCCCAGCCCTATTTTATTTTTTATTTTGAAGCAGGGTCTAACTAAGTTGTGGAGGCCTCACTAAATTGCTGAGGCTGACCTCCAACCTGCAATTCTCCTGTCTCAGCCTCCCAAGTGCTGGGATTATAGGCATGCGCCACCACGCCTGGCTTATAATTACCTTAAAATTGGCCGGGTGTGGTGGCGCACGCTTGTAATCCCAGTACTTTGGGAGGCGGAGACCGGAGGATCCGGGTTCGCGGCCAGCCTCAGCTCTCTCTCTCTCTCTCTCTCTCTCTCTCTTTCTCTCGCTCTCTCCCTGTCTCTCTCTCTCTCTCTCTACCTAGTGAGGCCCTCCGCAACTTTGTAAGACCCAATTTCAAAATAAAGTATAAAAAAATAGGGCCGGGGGTGTAGCGCGGAGGTAG
>PVJS01028479.1:0-25466 GCA_004027185.1 Glis glis | reverse complement strand
GGGAAGGGAGCGGGAGAGGAGGAAGAGAGTGAGGAGAGAAAAAAGGAGGATGGGAGGGAGAGGGTCTTTCAGAATCCTTCAAAATAGCAGCACCCAGTAAACCCTTCCTCATGCCTTGAGGGCCGGCATCGGGTCCGAGGTCCATCATCACGGATCTATCACAGAGGCCTGGTGATGATGTTAAACTTTTGAGCTTGGACCCAACATTTTCTACTTTCTCATTGGAGACAGAGTGGAATAAGTTTCCCCAAAGCAGGAGAATTTTAAGAATGTAATCAGGCTCTCACTTGTTTCATGGTCATGTCTGTGTGCAAATAAAGGTCACCATTAAGATGAAGGCGAAAATGCTAGGGTGGCCAGGTGTTGCAGCTTGGATCTTGAATGTCCCCCAAAGGCCCAGGTGTTGAAGGCTTGGTCCCCAGCCTGTGGCATTATTGGGAGAGAGTGGAACCTTTAGGAGGCAGGGCCTAATGGAAGGAGGTTAGGGCACTGAGGTTGTGCCCTTGAAGGGGATATTAGGACCACAGCCTCTTCATCTGTCTCTTTGCTTCCCAGCCTCGATGAGATGAACAAACGTTCTCCACCACATGTCCCACTCCCCTTGCCATAGGCCCAAAAGTCATTGAACCAACCATGGACGGAAAGCTCCAAAGCCATGAGCCAAATCAACCTTTCTTCCTAATAAGTTGATTATCTCAGGTATTTTGTCACGGCAGCAGAACACTAACTGATACACCAGGTCAGCATCTGCCAGGTTCCCCGCACAGTTCTGTGCATAGCGTACGTAGTCACCTAAGGAACCTGACACAGACTCTGCATATGATTACCAAAGGCTCCCTGGGCTGGTCATGGAGGCCACACAGGCCAGACCAGCCATCATGGGAATAGACTTCCTGTGCAGATAAGCCCCATGCAAGAAAAACCCAGGTCTTTAGAATAAATTGAGAATGATTTTCCCCCCTTGGCCAAAAAGATCTTTATAAAGATATCTCTGCAGAGCAACTTAATTTCTTTTTCAGAGTCTATGTTCTATATCCACACCGTGGTGGCCATGAACGTGTGTCTGTCAGACCTCCTGTTGCAGGGAGCATAATTATTCAGCAGCCTAAACTGCTCATTCTGAAATCCATCCCCGTGGTCACACCAAGGCCACGCTTCCTGAAAGCTACTCCCAGCCCATAACTGAGCATGCTGGTGGGAAGCACATTTTGGGGGTCACTGAACTCCTCTGATGAATAACTTTGCCTTCAGGGTGCCCCCTCTGCCTCAGCAAAACTTTCTTAGCCTAATATCTTTCCTATTTTGATGAATTTCCTAGGGCAGATACAAGAAATGGGCACCAACTGAGTGGCTTACAACAGGAATTTCTCTCTCACATTGAGGAGCTAGATGCCTGAAATCGAGTTGGCAACAAGTTTGCTTCCCTCCAGAGGCTCCGAGGGAGGGTCTGTTCATGCCTCTCTCTGGCTTCTGGTGACTGCCAGCATCCTGGGTGTTTCCTGCTGGCTGCCAGCATCCTGGGTGTCCCCTGCTTGTAGCCGCGTGACTCCACTTTCTACCTCCATCTTCACACCGCCTTCCCCTTTGTGTTGATGTGTCTCAGATCGCCCTCTCCTTTCTCTCAGGGCCCACCCTAAATCCAGGATGAGCACGTTTTGAGATCCTTAATATAATTACATCTGCAAAAATCTTATTTCCAAATAAGGTCACATTCACAGTACCAGGGATTAGGATTTGGGCATATCGAATTCCCTCCTCATTTTTCCCTAACAGGCATTTTCTACAAAGAATTTCTTGTACTTTGAATCCTGTGCAATCCCACATTCATGTCTGTTCCTCAGAGGGCCTGAGCTGACTCATAGACATAGCTGGGATTTTTACATAGACGTGAAGATAGATATTGTCCTATAATTCAATTTGATTCGATTACCGTGTGTCTTAGACATCTTTCTATGTCCGTGCATTCATGTCTACTGGGTTGTTTGAAAGAGCTGCAGAATAATCCCTCTTCTATTTTGTTGTGTAGTGGTTTTTAATGTATCTCTGCTATAATTTGGACCTAGAGTGTCACTCAAAGGCCTGTGTGTTGAAGGCTTGGTCCCCAGCTTGCTGCTATTGGGAGGTGGTGGAAATTTTAAGAACTGGGGCCTAGTGGGAGGTTTTAGGTCACTGGGGGTGTGCCCTGATCTTTTTTCTCTCTTTCTTTTGCATCCTGGCTATGAGGTGAAGGTTTTGCTCTGCCATGGGCTTTCACCGTGAGGTGCTCCCTCCCCAGCACCTCCAGAGGCCTAAAAACAATGAGTCCAGCTGACCATGAACTGTAACCTCCAACACTGTAAGCCAAAGTAAACCTTTTCTCTTTATAAGTTGATGATCTCAGGCATTTGTTACAGTAATGGAAAGATGACTAACACAATCTCTCGGTGTGGTTTTTGTAGTGGCTGGTCTGGGGATTACAATGCACATGCATAATTTATTCCAATCTCCTGGTATCAACAGGGTACCACTTCAGGTAAAGTGGGAAGACCTCATTTTCACTTAGGTCCCTTCCTCTTCCCTATTTTCAAATATGATTGTCTTAAGTATTGGATGACATTATGTTTTTTGATTAATCATCGAATATGCTTTATAAAACTCAAGAGGAGGAAATAATATATTGTTTGTTACTCATATCTCAGCTCTTTCCTGTGTTCTTTCTTCCTCCCTGATGTTCAAAACTCTTTGTTCTATCATTTCCTTTCTGCTTCAAGAACTTCCTTTAGCTAATCCTTAGGCGTATAGGTCAGTTCACAATGCATTCTTTTGATTTTCTTTCATATGAGAATGTCTTTTTTCCCCTTTCCTTCCGGAGGGAGAATTTCACTGGATATAGAAGTAATGGTTCATCTCAGATCTTGTAATTGTTAACTTTATTTTATTTTTTCGTACTGGGGATTGAACCCAGGGACATTCTACCTCCGAGCATTCTAGACATTCTACACCAGCTACACCCTCAGGTCCCCCCTTTTTTAAATAATTTATTTTGAAACAGGGTCTTGCTACATTGCTGAGGGTCTTACTAAGTTGCTGAGGCTGGCCTCACACCTGTGGTCCTCCTGTCTCAGCCTCCCAAATACTGGGATTACAGGCATGTGCCACCATACTTGGTTTAATTGTTATCTTTTTTTTTTTTGCGGTACCGGGGATTGAACCCAGGGGCGTTCTACCTCCGCGCTAAGCCCCTGGCCCTATTTTTTATACTTTATTTTGAAACCGGGTCTCATGAAGTTGCAGAGGGCCTCATTAAGAGGAGAGAGAGAGAGAGAAAGAGAGAGAGAGAGAGAGAGAGAGAGAGAGAGAGAGACAACGAGAGAGCTGAGGCTGGCCGCGAACCCGGATCTTCCAGTCTCCGCCTCCCAAAGTACTGGGATTACAAGCGTGCGCCACCACGCCCGGCGCTAATTGTTATCTTTAAAAGTAAAATTTGGGTCTTTTAAAAAATATATTGCTATGTCTCTACTTAACATGCTTCATCTTTCCACTGTCTTCATAAACATATGTAATATTTCCTTT
This sequence comes from Glis glis, assembly GCA_004027185.1. Classification (NCBI taxonomy): domain Eukaryota; kingdom Metazoa; phylum Chordata; class Mammalia; order Rodentia; family Gliridae; genus Glis; species Glis glis. The sequence goes on along the minus strand of PVJS01028479.1, from coordinate 21,914 downwards.
CAAAGCCATTTTACTATTGATTGATTTTTCTTCTCATTAGTGGTCATATTTTCCTTCTCCTTTGACTGTCTGGTCATTTGTTTGTTTGTTTGTCTTTTTCGGTACTGGGGATTGAACCCAGGGGCATTCTACCTCTGAGTTACATCCCCAGCCCTATTTTTTATTTTTTCTTTTGAAACGGGGTCTCACTAAACTGTGGAGGGCCTCGCTAAGTAGCTGGGGCTGGCTGCGAACCTGTGATCCTCCTGTTTCAGCTTCCCAAGTACTGGAATTACAAGTGTGTACCACCATGCCTGGCTATGGTTATTGTTTTAATCGGATATTGGACCTTGTGAATTTTACTTCATTGGGGTCTGGATATTTTTGTGTTAATATAAATAGTCTCAAGTTATATTTGGGGATATGGTTAAGAAAATTGGAAACAATTTGATCCTTTTGGGTCTTGTTTTTAAAGATTTGTTAGGTAGGACCAGAGAGATGTTTAGTCTAGGATCAATTTTTTCTAACTATTGAGACATCTGAATATCTGATATCTTGTGTGTATGATGATTCTCACTCCGGCTATGAGAACAGGAACTACTCTGGCCTGTGTGCGCTCCTTGAATTGTTCTCCCTCCTTTTGGGGGTTCTTTTCCTGACTTTGGGTAAATTCCTCGCTTGCATTTGCTGATTGGTACTGGTGAAAGGCCTAAGGGGACCTGAAGATTGACCTCTCTCTCTCTCTCTCTCTCTCTCTCTCTCTCTCTTTCTCTTTCTCTCTCTCCTTTCATCCCTCTCATTCCCTTGTAGCTGGCACTCCATAGTACTTGTTTAGAAGACAAAGAATGGCTCTTGGCTGCCTTTGGAACCAAGAAATTGGTCTTAGCTTGGCATGGTGGTTGCAGACCTATAATCCCAGTACTTGGGAGGCTGAGACAGGAGGATTGCAGGTTCAAAACCAGCCTCAGCAATTTAGCAAGACTCTTAGCAACCTAGCAAGACCCTGTTTCAGAATAAAAACTAAAAAGGGCTAGGGGTGTAACTTGGAGGTAGAAAGCCTCTGAGTTCAGTTTTCAGTAACACACACACACACACACACACAGAAATTGGTCTTCAACTGAAATAAAAATTGAGACCAGGGTAGTCAGCTTTGTCTACCTCCTATAGGGCTAGGAGACGAGGGAACCTCTCAAAGAGGGGGAAGAAAACTGATCTGGGTTTTAGAGATTGACGGCTGCTGGGTGGAGAACAGAAGGCGTACAGATTTTGGCCTCAAGGCCACGTACAAGGAGCAAACCGAGATGCCCAAGGGATGCAGCTGCAGGGGACAGAGCTGGCCTGACCCAGAGCTCCTGCTCACAGCCACGTGGCACACAGCCTTTCCGAGAGCATGCACCACCTTCCAATCTCAGTGTTTCCTCCAGCAGCATCTGCTGCCATAAGCGTTGGAATCATCTGGGAGTTTGTGAACAATGCAGAGTCCTGGGCCGCTGCGGGTCTGCTAAATCAGAGCCCCAGGGGCGAGGCCTGGGGATCCGCATGCAGGTCTGTTCTGTGCTGTCTTTGGATAACAGCTCCATCTTAGCCAGGATGCTTCGTGCTGTATGAGATCTAACACCCAGACCAGATGTCTCCCGCAGGGGTGGTGCAGGGACCAGTTGAGGCCCTGCCTATACCCGGCTCCCATCTTTCCCTGCCCACAACACACAGCCAGGCTGAAAAGGATGTTTCCTCATAGTGCTCTCAGAAGCACAAGGAAGTCTTCCTAGGTGCCCCCTGCACTTCTCCCCAAAGCCAGAATTGGGTCACATGCTCATTCCTGAACCGGTTCCTTAGGCCCGAGTTACCCAACTGGAGACTGGGTGTATTCTTTTCTTACCAAAGTACCACGGACCAGGTGGCTTAAATACAGAAATTCATTGTCCTATAATTCTGGAGGCCACAAGTCCAAGCCCAAGACGGGGCTGGTTCCTCCTGAGGCCTCTCTCCTTGGCTTGGAGAGGCCATCTTCTCCTCGTGCCCTCAGGTGGCTGTCCCTCTGTGCGTGTCTGTGTCCTGGTCAAGTCTTCTTATAAGGATACCAGTCCTATTAGGTTAGGAGATACCCTAGTGACTTTATTTATTTTTGTGGTACTGGGGATTGAACCCAGGGGCCTTTAAAGACCCCGTCTCCTGATACAGTTCCATACTGAAGTACTGGAAATTAGGACCTCAACATGGGGATTTTCAGTCCATAATGCTAGGGTGACCCTAATTGGTTGATATCAGCCAGGGCCCAACCCTGGAGATGGGTGTGGGGTCAGTAGCCTCTCTCAACCCAGCTGAAAAGAGGGTTGTGCATTCAGGACAACTGTATCCAGCACATGCTGTATTTACTGCTATGCAAATGTGGGTGCCCCCATCAGCTGTGTGGTCAGGGATAATTCTGGAAGGAGGGGACATATGAGCTGGGACATGACATGAGGAAGGGTAGAGTTTAGCCAGGTGGAGAAGAAAGGGCATTCCCACTGGGTCACAGCCTGAGCGGGGCTGCCATCTTTATTTATTTATTTATTTATTTATTTATTTATTTATTTGCGGTACCGGGGATTGAACTCAGGGGCGTTCTACCTCCTTGCTACACCCCTAGCCCTATTTTTTTATACTTTATTTTGAAACCAGGTCTCATGAAGTTGCAGAGGGCCTCACTAAGTAGAGAGAGAATGAGAGAGAGAGAGACGGAGAGAGAGAGAGAGCTGAGGCTGGCCGCGAACCCAGATCCTCCAGTCTCCGCCTCCCAAAGTACTGGGATTATAAGCGTGCACCACCACACCCGGCCCGAGGCTGCCATCTTGACACATTTCCTGAGACCTCCCCCCAGGGCTTGGCAAACAACAGGCACTTAATAATTGCACAGCTGCCAATTATCCCCACATTGGCAGGAGGAGCCCCTCCTTTCTTCCTGCTGAGTCAAGTTGCTTCTCCACATTTACAATTGATCGCCCACATCCACCCAATAGAATAGCCTGGAAACCCAATAGGGCTCAAAGAAAAGATGTTAAAATTTCCATGTTAATGTGGAAAACATGATTTACATTCCAGTTGGGCTGGCATCTGAATCATTTTTTCCTTTGCTTCCCAGCTAATTGGAATTTAATATTTGGTAGCAACCCCCCTTCCCGCCCACCCTTCTCCTGGGGACTGATTCTGAAGGTAGCCTGATCTGGATCAATGGAGGTAGAAACGGGGCGGGCTGTCTTGCGGTTAAAAGGAAACCCAGTCTGGGTCTGAAGTTGTCGCTAGAAAACATGACTTGGTCCTTCGCCTCCAGGCCATGGGGAGCTGGTGCCTTTGAACTGTACTTGTCTGAGGTTTTTATTTTTTTACCTTTTTGGTACTAGAGATTGGACCTAGGAGCACTCCATCTCTGAACTACACCCCTAGCCCTTTTAAAAAAATTTATATTTTGAAACAGGGTCTTGCTAAATTGCTGAGAGTCTTGTAAATTGCTGAGGCTGGCCTCAAACCTACAATCCTCCTGTCTCAGCCTCCGAAGTACTTGGATTACAGGGGTGCACCACCACACCTGGCTCTTGTTCAAGGTTTTAAAATAGGATGGCCGTCCACTGGGCCCGGCAGCTGCTTCTCCTGCCTGGAAAGCATCAGCCAGATTGTCCCTGGGGATCATCTTGTCATCTTCATTCAGTGGCTCCTCTTTATCCCCCTGGGAATGCATTCCAAGACCCCTAGTAGATGCCTGAAACCAGGGATAGAACCAAACCCTATATATACAATGTTGTTGTTTTTTTCCTATACATATATACCTATGATCAAATTTAACTAATAAATTAGGCACAGCAAGAGATTAACAAGAATAGCTAATAATAACATAGAACAATTATAACAATATACCATAATGAGTGTTATTTAAATGATTGAAATATCTTTGGAATTATCCATTTAATATTTTCAGACTACTGTTTGTCATGGGTCACTGAACCAGCAGAGAGTAAAACCTTAGATAAGGTTGTACTTAATGTGAGAATCTCCTGTGCCCTGGCACTGGCTGGGCTCGGGGGGTGCAGAGTGAGTGAGATAGACAAAAATCTCTGCTTGCACTGGGCTTGGTGGCACATGCCTGTAATTCCAGTACTTGGGAGGTTGAGACAGGAGGACTGCAAGTTTGAGGCCAGCTCAGCAATTTAGTGAAACCCTGTTTCAAATTAAATAATTTAAAAAAGGACTGGGGGAGAACCTTGGAGCTAAAATACCCCTAGGTTCAATCCCCAGTACTAAATTAAAAGTAAAAATCTCTTCTTGGCTCCGGGCTTTCGGTTCTATGGGGGACAGAAAATACACAAGTGGCTCAATCACACATGAGATAATGGTGGAAGGTGGTTCGTGCTCTGGAGAAGGTACCGCAGGGTGATAGGATAGGAAAGGAGGGATAGAGACATTTGTGACAGGATCTGGAAGCATTCTCTGGGCTGCCTTGAGCAGATTCCTGGGTGATGGGAGGGAGTCGGTGCGTGGAGAGAATCTCATTCCCTAATCTCTTTCCCTGCTGTTTGCATCTTCCAGCGCTTGGGTGATTATTGGATTCATTCATCAGCCCCAAAGAGAGTGAATGAAGCAGCAGGACCAGGCGAGTAGCAGGCTCTCAGTAAATCAGAAGGAAGGAGGCTGCTGCCCAGACTCAGCAAGCGCTCAAAACAGAGAGAGGCCATGCAGCTCCAAGCAGAACTGGCTTGGTGGTGCAGACAGAGCCTCAGCTCCAGCTCCAGAGGGAAACTCTCTCCACCCCGGCTACCTTCCTGCTCCATGGGGTGTCCCCTGGGACTCTGCTCAGGGACAGGCCGGGCATGGGGTCCAGCTGACTTCCTGGCCATCAATGGCTGCCCGACTCTGATCCGGTGCCCAGTTCTTGCACATGTGGTCTCCTTGCGGGAATGCCCCCTTCTGCCCCTGCTCCACTGGCCCTGCAGGTCTGGAGCTCTCGTTCTGGATCCGGTCTCTTTTGAGTGTTCCCTTCTCCAGCCTGAGTCATTCTAGGCTCGGGGTTCATGTCATGCATAACTGTATCTCTAAGTATTCACTGCATACCCGGCGCCAGGTGGGCCTTTTCCTCACCATGGTAGCCAACCTCCAAGACGGCTCTCAGTGGTTCCTTCTTCCCGGTATGCACAGCTGGGAGAAGACCCTGCCACAGACTGTAACAGGGTTGGTCTGTGTGACCAGTAGGATACAGCAGAGGGATGGCTCATCACTCTTGAAGTTAGGTTATAAAAGACACTGTGCGCGCTCAGGTCACTTGCCCTAGAAAGCCAGCTGCCGAGGCAGGAGCAGCCCTTTGAAGGGCCTCACCTGAGGCCTCCTGCCAGCAGCCAGGTGAGGGAGCCATCTTGCAAGTGGCTATTTCAGCCCCATCAAGACTTCAGAGACTGCAACCCTGCCCAATATCTTTTTTGGTACTGGGGAATTGAACCCAGGGGCATTCTACCTCCAAGCCACATTCCCAGCCCTATTTTATCTTTTGTTTTGAAACAGGGTCTCGCTAAGTTGCTGAGAGTCTCACTTGAACCTGCGATCCTCCTATTTCATCCTCCCGAGTACTGGGATCACTGTGTGTAACACTGGGTGCAGCCCTGGCCAATATCTCTATATCTTGATCATGACTACACAAAAGATCCTCAGCTAGAATTACCCGCTGAGCCACTCCTGGATTCCTGACCCCCAGAAACCACGAGGTTGTAAATGTTTGTTGTCTTCCTCTGCCAAGTACTGTACTAATTTGTTACGCAGCAGCAGGTAGCTAATACACTCCTCTTAGCTCCTTTGATCCTTAGAACGACTCTGTTCCAGATACTGGTTTCCCCTCGTATAGGTAGGAAGCAACAGAGACCTGGGATCCCTAGCCCCAAATCACCCAGGGAGGGAGCTGTGCCAAGGAGCCCACCCTTGGGCATTTGCATCTATTGTAACCTGGAACCTCACCAGACCTCAGGGCTTTGCATCCATTTACAACCTCTCTCTCCTTCTCAGCGTGTCCTTAGCTGAGGGCTTCGCTCTTCAAAAATAAGCCCAGGCAGGCAAATCACTCTGTTTCACAGATGAGCAAACACAGGTTCAAACAACCAGGACTGACTCAGGGTTGCACAACTGCTATGGAGGGGTGTCCCATCCTAGCTCAGCTGCCAGGGGTCACTGGAGGCTGGGACTCTGCTGCCCATCCCCATCCCTCCTGGGCAGAGATGCATGCTGGGTATTTTGCAGGGAGGCCTCTGGGGTCTCCAGCTCTTCTCCCCACAACCCCAGGGCTGTGGGCCCGGGAAACCCTGGCACCCCCATCCTATTCCTCTTCCCCAACCCCTTATCTCTCAAAGGGCTTGTACCCTGGGAGCTGGGACACTGTCACCTGCAGGACTCTGGGGTCTTAAGAAGCAGCTGTTTACTCTGGTCTTGAATTTTAAATAGGTTTAAAGTCCAACTTGGACCCTCAGCTCCCGGGATGCTTGTAACCATGGCAGCAGCTCGCAGAGCAATAGCAAATATTTGCAGAAGGAGAGAGAATGAGCAGAGAGGAGGGAGGGAGCTGGGGATGGAGAAACAGGACTTTGCCCTGGGCATCCTCAGATGGCCAGGGGCTATCCCTGGGTTCCCAGGGGAACACAAATGTTTCCAGTAATGACTCCTCTACTGGACTGTTGGAGGGGCAGGGATGGGGGGCATGCATGTCCCATCTCAGCCATGGTCTCCCAGGTGTCTGTGCAAATCAGGCCCTCAGCATAGCATGCCCAGGGCTAGACCCCAAGGCAGGCCTCCTGGTCCTTCATTGTCTGTGCAAATTTAGACAAGTCCCTTCTTCTTAAGTCTCAGTGTCCTCATCTTTGAAATGGGAATAACAAACTGGCTCTCCCTTTCAGGGATGTTAAATAAGTCCAGCCCTATTTATTTATATTATTTATTGTGGTATTGGGGATGAAACCCAGGTATATTCTACTTCTAAGCTACACCACCATCTCTATTTTACTTTTTTATTTTGAAACAGGGTTTTGCTAAGTTGCTGAGGGTCTCACTAAGTTGCCGAAGTTGGCCTTGAACCTGTGATCCTCCTGTCTCAGTCTCTCAAGTACTGGAATTATAGGCATGTGCCACTATGCCTGCCTGAATTCCAGCCCTTTAGAGAATTCTCATGGGGGACTGTCATAAAAACCCCCACCTGGGCTGGATTCCAGGACATAGGACTAACAAGAGCTCCAAGACACACCCCAGACATCCCCCAAGGCCACATAGTGAGTAGGACTGGGCCCAGACCCCAGCTACCCAGCCCTGCTGTCCTCTCAGGCCGCAAGGGCCCTCCCTGACCAGCTGTCGCCAGCTGTGCGGTTGTGAAGATGGTCGTGGTGTGCTTCCCTGCAGATATGCTCAGGCTTAACTGAAATCTGGGTCAGGGCCCTGGGTGTGCCAGGTACCCGGACAATATCTGCAGAGTCTCAGGAGAGAGGAGTCAGGGAGGCAGAGTCCTGTGTCCTCAGCTGCTTGGAAGGGGCTCGGTATTCTCTGTGGAAGCCCGAGGAAGGACCCTGGGCTCTCCCGCAGGGAGAACCCATCACTGCAGGTTTCTAGGTTAACTGGTCCCTGTGCACGCCTTGATTTGTAAATAGGCCAAATGCTGCATTTATTTTTAAATTACATCTCAAGGGGTATACAAGATTGCATCCTATTAGTAAGAGAATGAGGTAGGCGGAGTATGCAGAATATACTACTAAGAGAAGTGGGATTGAGTCCTGGCTTTTCTAGACACCCAGGACCTCAGTTTCCCCACCTGTAAATGGATGGTCTCTGAGCTCTGGCCCTTGCCCAGCTGGAGGTGAGTCTGAATATTCTCATGAGACGCTGGCGGAAACTCTCCTGGAAACCATCTCCACTCTGCCTTCTCTCTGGTGGAAGCACACACATATTTATTTGGTCCCTGTCCCTGTTTGTTGCACTGGGGACCCCTAAAATAGAACAGGAGGTGGGGAGAGGTTCCCAAGGGACAGCCCAGACCGTAGGGGCCCGGAGACAGTGGGGCTCAGCTGCCCACAGTACGTGGGGCCTTGAACCCACCCCTTCACACCCAGGCCACTCAGAGACCTGACCTGTGTCCAGGACAATGTGACTCTCTCCCCTACGAAATTCAGCCACAAGCTCATGAGGTGTGGGACGGTCTCCTGGCATGTGCCAGAGCTGGATTCTGCAGTTTACCAGAGGCCTCGGCTTCTAATGGGCAGCCTGGGGACCTGCTGAGGTGCTGTTCTGGGAAAAATGTCTGCAGCAACCAAGCTGGTCTGGTCCTGGGGTGCAGCTCAGGACAGACAAGAGCTCCACGCGCCTGGTGGAGCATGTGCCCAAAGAAAGGATATCAGAGATCAACTCCTAGTTGGGCCCTCGGCTCCCTAGGGGGCCGACTCGGTCACTCCATGGTCCTTGGACAGAGGGGCAGACATAGAATAAAAGATGGCAAAGCCAGGCGTGGTGGTGCATGCTTGTAATCCCAGTACTTGGGAGGCGGAGACCGTAGGATCCAGGTTCGCGGCCAGCCTCAGCTACTTAGTGAGGCCCTCCACAACTTCGTGAGACCTGGTTTCAAAATAAAAGGATAAAAAATAGGGCCGGGGGTGTAGAACACCCTGGGTTCAATCCCCGGTACTGCCAAAAAAAAAAAAAATGATGGCAGACAGACAGCACTCTGATATATCCCCAGACTGGAAGCTACTAAGGATTGTTGGTATGCTCATGGAAGCCGGGCACCTGCCTCATCGGGTCATGGGCAGGTGGCTGCCAGCAGCCCTTCTCTCTGGCAGGGATCTGTGGCCTCAGCCAGATTTGCCCTGCCTGGGTCAGGCCCCAGCCCCCACTAGCAGGCTGATCTCAGCTCTCCACCCAGCCAACCTTGGCCTCATCCAGCTGCAGCTCTGGCCCAAGCCCTGACCACGAGCCAGCATGCATCTTGACAAAGACTATTCATCATTGCCAATTTGCCCCAAACTAGTGATCAATAGCATGATATGTATAAATACTCCAAATCCTCTGAGTTAGAGGCAGAGTTGTTTAATTTGAGCATCCCCCAAAGGTTCATTGTAATTGAAGGCTTGGTCCTTAGAGTGGTGCTATTGGGAGGTGTGATGGACCTTTAAGAAGTGGAGCCTTTGGGAGGTGTTTAGGCCATTAGAGGTGTGCCCTCAAAAGGGGCTGTGGGACCCCTCTCATCTTCCTTGTCTCTGTCTCTGTCTCTGTCTCTGTCTCTGTCTCTCTCTCTCTCTGTCTTTTTGCTCTGGCTCAAGATGTAACCATTCATTCCTCTTATATATGATCCCGCCATGACATACCACTTTCACAAACAAATGGGGACAACCAATCTTGGACTTGAACCTTAAAAACTGTGAGCTACACAAACCTTTTCTCTTTATAAATTTAGTTGCCTCTGGTTTTTCCTTATAGTAATGCAAAGCTGACTAATAAATATACATACATATGCATAATATATATATATATATATATATATATACATATACATATATATATACCAAATAAATTAAAAGCATATATGTTAGCCAGGTGTGGTGGCGCATGCCTGTAATCCCAGTACTTGGGAGGCTGAGACAGGAGGATCACAGGTTCGAGGACAGCCTCAGCAAGTAGTGAGACTCTCACTAACCTAGCAAGACCTTGTTTCCAAATAAGAAATAAAATCGGGCTGGGGGTGTAGCTCGAAGGTAGAATGCCCCTGGGTTCAATCCCCAGTACCACACACACACACACACACACACACACACACACAGTATATATGCATACCAAATAAGTTAGAAGTCAAGCAATAGAAAAATATATACCATACTAATACTAATCACAACAAAGCTAGAGTGGTTATATTAGTACTGAAGTAGATTTCAGGGCAAAGAACATCACCAGAGATAAAGAAGGCATTCCATGATGATAAAAGTAACAGTACATCAAGTACATTAATAATCCTAATTATTTACAGACCTAGTAATAGAATTTCCAAATGCTTGAAGCAAAGCATTTGGTACACCTGCAAGGAGATGAGCCATGGAGCAGAAGAAAATATTGAAACACATATACTATCAAAGGATAAGCTTCTAGAACTCAAAAAGTTTCTACTAATCGATAAGAAAAAGGCAGACAACCTAAGGGCAAAATACAAATAGTCATTTCCTACAAGAGGAAACACAAATTTCCACAAACATATGAAAAGATGCTCAATGGTATTAGTGAATGGGGAACTTCTAATTAAAATCAAATTAAATATTATTTTACTCCCACCACATTAGCAAAAAAATTACAAGTCTGAATATATTAAGAATTGGTGAGGATATGGCTTGGTATTGCTTATAGACGTATAAATAGAAGCAGGGCACAGCGGTGCATGCCTGTAATCCCAATACTTGGGAGGCTGAGACAGGAAGATCACAGGTTCGAGGCCAGCCTCAGCAACTTAGCAAGACCCCGTTTCAAAATTTAAAAAAGGGCTGGGGGTGTAGCTTGGAGTTATAATACCCCTGGGTTCAATCCCCATGACACCCCCCCAAAAAATGTGTAAATCAGTACAACCTTTCCAGAACTCTGTGATGACTTTGTGTGTTAGGTTGTACTATATAACAAAGAACTACAGATTGGGTGGCTTCAAAAGAGAAATTTATGGTCTCACGGTTCTGGAAGCCAGAAGTCTGAAATCAGGGGTGGTCCTTCTGAGGGGTGGGAGGGAGAATCTGCTCTAGTCCTCTCTCCTGCTTCTGGGAGCCTCAGGTGGTTCATGGTCCGTAGATGGTATTTCTCCCTGAGTCTTCCCATCATCTTCCCTCTGTGCATCTGTCTTGGTGTCCAAATTTCCCCTTTTTATTAGTTCCTAAATCATACTAGATTAGGGCTCACCCTAATGATGTCATTTTAGTTTGATTTCTGCAAAGACCTTGTCTTAGTCTGTTTTTCTGTTGCTATAACAGAATACTTGAGACTGGATAATGTATAAGGAAAAAAGGTTATTTTGGCTCACAGTTCTGGAGGCTGGAAAGTCCAAGTGCAAGAGACTTGTGCTGCGTCATCGTGTGGTAAAAAGGTGGAAGTGCAAATGGGAGTGGGCAGAAGAACCCACTTTTATAATAAAGCCACTCTTGGGAGAACTAACCCACTCCCTGGGAGCATCCCTAATCCGTTCATGAGAGTAGAGCCCTCATGCACTAAACATCTGCCATTAGACCCCACCTCCCAACACTACCACACTGGACACTAAGGTTCCAACACTTAAACCTTTGGAAGACACATTTCAACCACAGCAGACTCTATTTCCAAATAAAATCATATTCACAGATCTTGGGGGTAAGGGCTTCAACTTTTTTTTTTTTTTTTTGGTGTGTACACTACTAGGAGTTGAACCCAGGGGCATTCTACCTCTGAGCTACACCCCCAGACCTATTTTATTTTTTATTTGGAAACAGGGTTTTGCTAAGTTGCTGAGGATCTTGCTAAGTTGCTGAGGCTGGCCTCTAACTTGCGATCCTCCTGTCTCAGCCTCTCAAGTACAGGGATTGATAACAGGTGTGTGCCACCACGCCCGGCTAAGACCTGAGTCTTGAGCGGACCTGTCGAGATCTACACTTCCCCCTTAGGCATAGAAAGCCAGGGTTTGACTGTATTATTCCCCCAGGACACAATCTCTTGTGTATGATGACAAGTGACAAGAAAATGCCAATCTACCCCCAAGCTGCAGTCTTCTGTGATCTATTTCTGCTTGAACAGGGTTTTAAAGTACGCTTGTGAATATTTGCACTGACAACTACAGAGAGCGGCACTGCTTTGCAGAGGGAAATAAAACCACCGGGTAAATTTGCCTTGCGCTTCTTTGAGACAACAATGGGAAACCAGCAGCTCGTCAAGGCCAAAGTCATGTAACCAAGCAGGCACAGTCCTGACCTTGATAAGCCTCCTTACCTATTGAGATCTCCAGGAACAATTAAGTCAGTTCTGCATGACCCTCAACACCGCTTGCAGAGTGCACTGGCTGCTCTGTGAGCCTTTCAGGCTGAGCCCAAGGACTTTCCTTAGTCGGTTCACATGGAGCAAGGGATCATTAAAGAAATCGCTGTGGAAAATGCCCCTCCCCCAGCCCTAGCCAGGTAAAGGTTTTCTGACATCACAGTTTGCATAACGGTTGGCTTAACTCTGGGTCTCTGGTGCTAGACTGCGAGGTAAGGAGAATGTCTTATTCTTGCAAACACTACATAAGTAGGATCCATAAATACACATTGAATTAAGTGGACTTGTGCATGAATATGGTTCTGACCAGTGAGGAAAATTTAGCCTGCCTGAGTGCAAACATGGTTGTGTTTCTTTATATTGGTTTTCAAGTGGCAGGAGTCTGGGGGTGCCTGAAGGGCAGGGAGTATGATTTTAACCCAAATTTGTATCTCCTGCCCCAACTTCTTCCAAAATCCAGTTGCCTACTTGACAGTTCCGCTAGAATGTGTTCTCAAACTTATGTCCAAAACAGAACACTTGATACCCCTAACCCCCGTCCAAACTTGCTTTTGGCTCCCCTTTGTCTGACTCTCCATCTCAGTAAATGGCATCCACCCACCTGTTTCAACCCCCCCTTTTTAAAATTGAGATATACTTTACATGTCATAAAATTCACACTTTATTTTAAAGTGTGTAGTTTAATGGTTTTTAGAATATTCACAACCACCACTATAATCCATTTGAGAACATTTTTATCACTCTAGAAAGAAACTCCATACCCATTAGTAGTCACCTCTCATTTCACTCTAATACCACATCCGTCCTCTGGCCTTGGCAACCACCAATCTCCTTTCTATCTCTGTAGATTTGCTATTTAGGGCATATTGTATAAATGTAATCATATGTGGCAATTTGTAATAGGCTTCTTTCACTTAGCATAGTGTTTCCAAGGTTCATCTATATTGCAGCATATCTTTCATTCTTTTTTATTGCAGAATAATATTCCATTGTATGGATATACCACAATTTTCTAAACTTAAATTTAAATTTTTAAATTTTGGGTACTGGGGGTTGAACACAGGGTCATTCTACCTCTGAGCTACATACTCAGCCCTTTTTATTTTTAGGTTTGAAACAGTTTTGTTAAGTTGCTGAGGCTGGCCTCGAACCTGTGATCCTCCTGTCTTAGACTCCCAAATACTAGGATTGCAGGCATGCTCCACCATGCCCGGCTAGATACACCATAATTTGTTACCCATTCATTGGCTGATAGCTATCTGGGTTGTTCCGCTTTGGGGATGTTATGAAAAATGCTGCTATGAACATTCGTGCGATGGTTTGAATGTGTCCCTCCAAAGTTCATATGATGAAAACTTAATCCCCAGATACATATGTGGATAGTATTTGGCATCTTTGGGAGGTAATTAGGGTTAGATGAGGTCATGAGGATGAGGCCCCCATGATGGCATTAGTGGCTTGATAAGACGTGGGTGAGACACCTGAGCTGGCACCCTTGCTCTGTCTTGCCATGGCTGCCCTCGCCAGAAGCGGAACATCTGCTGGCATCCTGTTCTTGGACTTCCCAGCCTCCAGAACCATGAGCGAAATCAGTCTCTATTCTTCTTAAATTACTCATTCTCAGGTATTTTGTCATAGCAATACAAAATGAGCTACTCTGGGTCCCTCGCATTTTCATCAATTTTAGGATCATCAGGTCAGTTTCTGCAGAAAAGCCAAGTGGGGCTTTAATAAGGATGATGTTAAATGCGTAGATCAATTTGGAGGGTATTGCCATTGTAATAAAGCATCTAATTGTTTTGGATGCTGACAGGTGTTAAGCCTCAACCATCCCTCTACCCCGCTGTTCATGTTTCAAACTGGTATAAGCCTGGGAGCACTCTCCTATGGTATAAGCCTGGGAGCACTCTCCTATGGTATAAGCCTGGGAGCACTCTCCTATGGTGTGAGTGGGAAGTTCAAACCACACCTGGGAATCCCTACCCTGGCCCCCCCTAAGCACCATAGCCCTCCCTCCCCCCAGCCAGTCTACTGTCTCTGCTCTCTCAGACCATTGTTGCACTAGAAAGAGAGGCATCATTACAGATTTAACCAGATGGAACCAGAAGTGTAGATAGTTGGCATTTCAGACAGGAGTGTGGGATTAGGGCCCTCCTTAAAGTGGCCCTGAAGCCATGCATGATGGCACACTCCCCATACTTGGAAGGCTGAGACAAGAGGATTGCAGGTTCAAGACCAGCCTTGGCAATACAGTGAGACTCTCAGCAACCTAGTGAGACCCTGTTTCAAAAAAAAATTTAAATTTAAAAAAGGGAGATGGGCATGGTGATGCATACCTGTAATCCCAATACTTGAGAGGCTAGGACAGGAGGATCGTAGGTTCAAGGACAGCTTCAGCAAGTAGTAAGACTCTCAGCAACCTAGAGAGACCCTGTTTTAAACAAAAAATAAAAAGGACTGGGGATGTAGTTCAGAGATAGAAAGCCCCTTGGTTCAATTCCCAGTACCACCCCCCCAAAAAAAGTGGGAGATTGGATGTAGCTCTGAGGTAGAATGTCCCTGGGTTCAAGTACCAGTACCATAAATGAATGAATGAATGAATGAATGAATAAATAAATAAATAGTGGCCCTTGTTCCCGTGTCTCACCCTGGGTCTCTCTGTGTATCTCAGATCAGGCCCCATGTCCTGATTTAATTTCAGCATAAGCTATGGCTGATGGTAGCCCTAGAGGAATGACTCTGACTCCAGCCCACTGGTTGTGTCCAGGGTTTGACATCATTCTGCAGGATGATCAGGGGGATAGACTTTGCCCTATACAATATATGTGGGCTTACAGTGTGATCATTCATGAAAAAGCAGCCATCATGGTGCATGCTGAGGTTCATGCTCCTAAAAGCAGATGGTCCTTATAATCCGCCACATGCCTTGGCTGTTGGTATTACCGCTGCTGCATATGCCCCTGTTGCCAACAGCAACAACAACGAAATATCCTGATCCTCAGGGTTATAGGGAAAATAGTCGTGGCCAAGGGCTAACTCGGCCACTTGACACTGGGGAGCCCTCTCACTCTGATGATACTGATTCGAGGCTCCCCAGAATAGCCCCTCAAAGTATATGCAGTAAACCACCCCCAAAGAAGAAAGAGGAAGGAAGGAAGGAAGGAGCAAATGACCCAATAAATGAATGAGTGAATGAACCTGGATATGGAGGAGAAAAAACAATTGAAATAGAGGTCCACGATTTTACTCCATCAGAAATCCATTTTTTTTTTTTTTGGTGGTACTGGAGATTGAACCCAGGGATATCTTACCTCTGAGCTACACCCCCAGCCCTATTTTATTTTTTTATTTTGAAACAGGGTCTCACTAAGTTGCTGAGGCTGGCCTGAAATCTGCAATCCTCCTGTCTCAGCCTCCCAAATACTGGGATTACAGGTGTGTGCCACCTCGCCCAACTAGAAATCCAGATTTTACTAAAAGAACTTATCCAAAGCCAGGTGAAAGTGTAGACTAACTTTTGCACCTCTACTAAATTTGATATCACCTGTCATAAATCAATTGGCAAACCTTTATGACTTTAATCGATACTGAGGCTCAAGTCACATTTATAGCAGGGATCCCACTGAATTTAAATAAGGTACATTCTATGATCTTAGGGAAGTTACTGAACCTAAGAGACAACACATAGATGTGCCTCATCCTCACCCCAGAAACTATTCTGCCTGAACTCCCCAGTCATAATGCCCATCGCCCTGAAGTACTTCACAATGGGCACAGAAGCTCTGACCCCAATGATTAGTACATTAAGATTAAATTAAATCTTTGGCACTTATAAATTGGCTTGGAAAAAAAATGGGACCCCAAGGACCTTCCCCCAGTTAAAATGGTTCACACAATGCAATCTCAATTAACTTCAAGGATTGAAATTCATTATCCAAGACCTATTTAGTGAAGGGGTGACTATCCCCACTGCTTCTCAACTAACCTCCCAATTTGGTCCGTTCCTCAACTTGGAAAGAACGAGCAGCACCTCACCATGGATCATGGCAACCCTCATACTGTGGTCCCACCCAGAAAGGCTCCCGTGACCAATATTATTGAAATTGAAGCTATTCCATTTAATCAGCAACTAGCAAGTGTTTTGCAACTATCAATGTGGCTAATATGTTCTGTTCAGCGCATGTTTTGACAGCCTATCATCTGGAACCTGCCTTTACCTACAAGGGAAACAATACTCCTTTACCTGGCTACTCACGGAGCACTTCAACAACTTTGCCATAATGCAAAATCTTTGCAGGTGTCCAAGTTTCTAAGAGCATGAGGATGACATCACGCGGGTGATGTCCTGCTCCAAAGAGATTTGTCCGGCATTCACGCCCAAAGGAGCTCGCAGGAAAGGGATGGGCTATTGCTTCACCTACAGTGAAAGGCTTTGTAACTTCAGTTAAGTTCCTAAAAATTATATGGCGAACTGAAGGCCACTCTGTCTCTGACGCTAACAAGAAAGAGCTATTGTCCTTCTCAGCATCCACGATGTTCAAACAATTTTCATCTTGAAGTCTATTTTGTCTGATATTAGCATATCCACTCAGGCTCTCCTTTGGTTACTTTTTGTATGATATATCTTTTTCCATTCTTGTCCTTTCAACCTCTGGGTATCTTTGAATAGGAAGCGTGTCACTTGTAGACAGTATGTAGTTGGATCAATTTTTAAATCTATCCTTCCAAACTTGGTCTTTTAATTGGAGTGCTTAAGATATTTACAATTAAAGTAATTACTGATAAGGTGTATGTTTATGATTTGGTTATGGACTTTTTACTCCTTTATCACCCTATTACTGCCTCATTTTGTATTAAATGGATATTTTGTGGTATAGCCTTTTTTTTTTTTTGTACTAGGGATTGAATCCAGGGGCATTCTGCCTCTGAGCTATACCCCCAGCCCTTCTTTCATTTTTTTATTTTGAAACAGGGTCTTGCTACATTGCTGAGGGTCTGGCTAAGATTCTGAGGCTGGCCTTGAATCTGCGCTCCTCCTGTCTCAGCCTCCCAAGTTTTGGCATTACATGCCTGCACCACCATGCCCAGCTGCGATATAGTCTTTTAATTTCCTTGTTTTTGTTTTGTTTTGTTTTGGTTTTTTGAGTCATTTTTTGTGGTTGCCAGGGCATTAAAATTAGCATCTTAATTTATGACAATCTAGTTCAGATTAATACCAATTTAATTACAATAGTACTCAAAAATTTGCTTTTACATAGCTCACTCTGTCCCCACTCTTTTGTTCTGTTATTGTCATACAAATTATATCTTTATATATTTATGCCCATCAATGCAAATTTGTAATTATTGCTTGATGCAGTTGTCTTTTAAATCATGTAGAAGAAAGTACTACACACACAATTACATTTATACTGTCTTTTATAATTTCCTTTATAGTTACATTTACCAGTGCTCTTTATTTCCTCATGTAGGTTTGAGTTACTGTCTAGAGTCCTTTTATCTCAGCCTGAAGGACTGCCTCTAGTATTTCTTGTAGGGCAGGCCTGCTAGTGCTAAATTGTCAGTTTTTGTTTATTTAGGAATGTCTTAATTTTCCCTTCAGTTTTGAAGGATAGTTTTGCCAGTTATAGAGATTCTTGAGTGACAATCTTTTTCCTTCAGCAATTTGCATATGTCATCCCTCTGACTTCTGGTCTCTGTAGATTTTGATGAGAATTCAGCCGTAAATCTTATTAAAGGTCCCCTGTACGTGATGAGTCTCATCTCTCTTGCTGCTTTCAAGATTCTCTGTCTTTGACTTTTGACAGTTTGATTATGCTGTTTCTAGGTGTGGATCTCTCTCTCTCTCTCTGACTTTATCCTACTTGGAGTTGGTTAAGCTTTTTAAACCTCTTGATTTCTCTCCCAAATCCCAGAGAGCAACAATTCTTGACAACTCTCCTCCAAGTATATCCTAAATCCTTCCACTTCTTCCTCTTTCTTCTGTACTGCCCTAACCCATACCACCACAACCTCTCACTTGGCCTAGGACAGCAGACTCCTCATTGGTCTCACTGTTTCTGCAATTCTCTCCAGTTCCTTTTCCATCCACCAAGAAGAGTAGCATTTTAAAAATATTGACCAAATTGCCACAGTCCCTGCTTAAAACCTCTGGACTTCTCATTTCGCTTTGAATAAGATCTCAGGTCCTCCATGAACTGGCCTTGCTATCTCTCTGTCCCTTCTGCCACTCCTCCCCTTCCCGGTCTCTGTAGCCACTCTGGTTTGCCCTTCCTTCCTTCCTTCCTTCCTTCCTTCCTTCCTTCCTTCTTCCTCTTCTCCTCCATCTTCTTCGTACTGGGCATTGAACCCAGGGGCATTCTACCTCCGAGTTACACCCCCAGCCCTTTTTTTGTTTTGAAACAGTGTCTCACTAGGTTGCTGAGAATCTTACTATGTTGCTGAGGCTGATCTCAAACCTGTACTTCTTCTGTCTCAGCTTCCCAAGTACTGGGATTACACCTGGCGCTAGTTCTTCTCTTGAACATCTTGAGCTCAGCCCAACCGTAAGGTCTTTACAACACTGTTCCCTCTCTCTGCCTGGGAGGTCTGCCCAAGTTTGTCTCCCTCTCTTCAACCAAGTTCCAGCTTCAATGTGACCTCGGGAAGTAGTTTGCAGTCACTCCCTAACACATCACCAGCATTTTTGTTAATATATTTGCCTCTTATCTTTAAATACATCCACATTGAAATCAATCTCCATTTAAAAGAACTTGACTATCATACTCACTGTTGTCTCTCTAGTTTCTAGAATAGTGACCAACAAAGTAGTGCCTAAAATACCAGTTGACAGAATGAATGGTCATACCTATGTTCAACAGGTAGATGTCGTGACCTTCTGTATAGTGAATGCTGTCGCTGGAACCCCTGGAGGCTGTGAAAGCTCCTGGCCTGCCTTCCCCATCAGCAGAGACCTGGTCCCTGGCTGCCTTTGTTTTAGCTGTTTTTTATCACTTTTCAATTCATTAATCATTGATCATTCAGCTACCGTTTCCATGGCAACCCTTAACCAACCAGGATATCCTATCATCCAGGATGCTCTCTACTCCATCCTTAATCGGAGAACCTAGTTTACTATCAAGGTATTTCCCAGCTTCAAGCAAAGGGAAAGGGTCTTGAGTGGGGAAACTGAGACCAGGAGGCTCAAGGCATGAGGAGCTAACTGGATCGAATGGATGCTTCTTGTTTCTGCTTTTATGTTAGGTAGGAAACATCCCCGAGAAGGACCAGCATGCAGCTAAGAGAAGAGGTAAGTCCTCTCCTCTCAGGTCAGTTCAGCAAGGAACATTCTGGTCCCACCCTCTGGGGTTGAACCTCCCCCAGTGGCAGGGAGGAAGTTCTGACTCCTGGGAGGCAGTGCCAGGGGATGGAGGCAGGAGCTCTCCTGGCATGCACAGGAAATGAGGAAACCCCTCCCTCAGGTGTTGTTATCATGAAGGGGATTCAGAATAAACTGCTCTCCACGTGACCTCAGCACACGGGACTCCAAAGGCCCCTGACTGAGCAGGCATCTGGCCCAATTTCATGTTCTACCCAACACTAAGGATGATCAGTTCATGCCAGGTCAGAATTCACAACCCTGGAAACAGACTCCAGAGACCCCACTTACCCACAGGTCCTGGATTTAGAGGTGATAGTTCCCACTGAGCCCTGGTATCAACCACATCTGGTATACAGTGTCAGGTGGCCCCCAGACTAGATGCCACTTCCCAATTATAATAAAAATTGGTACTGCTTCTTAGGAAGGGGAAAAAGTTATGTTCTACAGCTGCCAAGACACTAAAAATATACAAATGGGAAGTCATGGAGATGGAGAGACTATCAACATACCAGCCAGGGCTGGGTGAACACACAGACTAGGCTCTGGAAGAAGCAGTGGCACTAGGTCCCTCAGAGCCAAAGATCAGAAAACAGAGGTAAGTGGGAGCAAATGGCAGAAGGGACAGGGTCTTCAGAGACACCGGTTGGCTGTGATTCTGGGTCTGTATTGGCTGTAGGCTCCAAAAAAGAGCTTCAATTGTTCTCTGAGTTCATCTGCAAATAGTAATTAGTTCTTTCAGGGGTTGTTAAATGAAGTAAATGAGATGCTAGATGAAGAACACCTGCACAGGGTCCTTTAAGCTTGGACCCCTGGTTGAGAAGACAGGGACAGGCTGGGGACATGAAGCCTGGGCAGAGCCTGCCGGACATCCACATTGGCATTGAGGAGGGAGGGGGCACACCTGGACCACGCCCTCCTCTAAGCACCCTCAGTGTCCCCCCGTCTTCAGGACACAGGATCACGTGTGCCCACTGGGGTGACCTCGAGCAAAGCACAGCAGCCATGCCAACCCTCCCCGCCTTTCGCCCCGGCATGACAACAAAGCCCGAAGCTTCTTCCAGTGCACTTTGGCATGACAACAAAGCCCGAAGCTTCTTCCAGTGCACTTTAATCAAAATTCCATCATTAGAAGAGTTCTCGCGGCATACAATGTCAGGATGGGCATGTCAACTTGGTCCTACAAATGGAATTTCCATGGATTCGCACTTCAAACAGGTATGAAAAATAAAATATATAATATTTAGCTTTATAAATTTCCCCCACTTAATCATTTTCTCTTTAAAATAAGTTACAATGTATTAAGCAGCCCAGAGTCACTAAGCAAATACCAGCCAATGACATCTGTTTTCTTCAAAGGTCTGGGGGAAACGGTCAATGGGGACAGTCAAATGCTCACAGGGATCAACGTGGATTAAAAATGAGCACACTCCTCACAGTGGGTGGGACATCAAAACGGGAGCCTTCGAATGGCTGTTCTTTTCTGCTGGAGAAAAAATAAGTCCCCCCAAACCACACCAAATGGTTGTAAAAGCTGCAAATGACCTTTGGCACCAGATGAGAAGAGAGGCCTTTCAAAGCCAGCCTAGCGATGATTCTGTCAAGCGTGGGTCTGAGGAAGAGGTGGCAGAGGGGAGGGGACGGCTGTCGCGGCCATTCTCTATTCTGGGTGCCCCACAGCGCCCCATCTGGAGCTGGGGACACCCCTCACTTCGGAGAAGGCAGGGCTTTGTGCGGGCAGCCGGCCCTCCTCCAGCTTGAGCCTTCCTCAGCCGGAAAGACTCACAATACATAGGACACCAGGGGGACACCCTTCAGCACATCACAGGGCAGTGCTTGGCTGTGTGCTCAGTCATCAGTGGGGATGCACTCCACAAAGGGACACTGGCCACCCGGGCAGGACAGCTGCTAAAGGGGACAGACAGAAGGCGCACACGGGACACCAAGGATCCGAGAGGGTGGGCTGGGCTGTGCTGTGCTAGCACTTACAGGGGTTCCGGAGAGGGGCTTATGGACTTCAGTTCAACCCAGGCAGGAAGTCAGCTACTTGCCCATGTGGGGCTCAGGGCTTCTTCCCAGGGGAGTCTGGCACTGTGCCCCAAAACAACAAAATCTTGGGAAGGAATAAATAGGCCAGTAACAAACGCTGCCACACAGCCTCAGTCTCAGAGATTCCTCAGGAACAGACTCTGGAGTCCTGCCTACGCGGGCAAGAGGTTTTACACAGTTTAACTGGGGAGTAACTGCCCTGAACTCCCCATCAGACAGGGAGAGGCGGCTACAAGTCCAGGAGACGCTCCTCACATGTCTCCACGGGCCACTTGGAAGCCCCTCCAAACACGTCGACGTTGTTGTCCACCCAGGGGATGATGTTGCCTGGCATGTTTGTGGAGCAGTTGGCGATGTTGATGATTTCCTGCGCACGAAGGACGCGATCCCATATGTTGAACTGGCTGAGCTCCCCCACAAACGCCTGCGTGGCATCGAACCTGCCCCCCACGGTGTCCTGAGAAATGGGAACAGGACACCCACATCAGGGCGGGCTCACAAGCAAATACCTCTG
>PVJS01028478.1:0-25472 GCA_004027185.1 Glis glis | reverse complement strand
ATTTTCTTGCAAATGCTGTTATTTTGTTCTTCTTTATTGCTGAGTAGAATTCCATTGTGTGTATTTCCCATAATTTTGTAATCCATTCATCTGTTGATGGACATCTAGGTTGGTTCCATAATTTGGCCACTGTGAATTGTGCTGCTATGAACATGGGTATGCATATATTACTGTTGTTTTCTAGTTTCAGTCCCTTTGGAATGATACCCAGTAGTGGAATAGCCGGATCATATGGTGGATCCATTCCCAGTTTTCTGAGGAATCTCCACATAGAAATTGCTAATGGTCTGTAATTTTTATTGACAGGTTCATTCAAAAAAAGGAAAAAGAAAAGAAAGAGCCTAAACATCAAATAAAATGGGAATAGGTACCTAAAAATAGTTACATCTATCCTCAACTGAATATCACACAGATGTTTAAAATTAGGGCCATGAAAATCAATTTTCTATATTATTAAGTAGTTATGACATAAGTAAAGAACTGTTTGAAAGTTTAGCCACTTTAATTATAATTACATAAAAATATGCAGAGATTATAACAAAAACCTAGTCAGTGGTACAATTAGAGAGATAGAATTAGCTTCTTTTTCTCCAAATTTTATATATTGTGACTATATTTTACCAAACATGTAAAGTGGCATTAAATTTGGTACCTAATCCACATGCAGATACTGACTCTCGTAACACCTTTCTTTTTGACTAAGCTGCAGCAACTATTCCAGTGCAGTCTTGGGTGTGGTCATGTGTGTGTGTGTGTGTGTGTGTGTGTGTGTGTGTGTGTGTTTATAAATGCTGGCTCTTTCCCTTTCAAAATAAAAACTTCTTGGGTTAAGAGATCACACCTATTAGTTCCTTTGCACATAATCAGCATGTATTGTAACATCCTTCGTGCAATGGGCTGATTCTAACAAAGAATTGGCTCTTGACAACCACATCTCTAAGAATACATGAACATTTTCCATACAGAAGTTAAAAAAAAGTTATAATTCAAAGAGAATAAATAATGGAGAATAACATATTCTAATTTATTAATATCTTACACGCACCTGGAAAACCTTCACAATAATCAGTGGACTAAAAGCTTGTGCTGCTGCATGTAGAAAAGGAAATAGAAATAGAAAATAGAAAAGGTGCTGCCGGTGATGAGAAAAGGAGAAAATAGATAGTTCAAGGTGGACACCGGTGATGAGAAAGCACCAGCAAGCAAGCGGAGCACGAGCACCACAGCAATGAGGCTTCCCTCTCAGCCCAATCTACTAAACTATTCTCAGGTATTTATTTTCATATTTACCACATGGACATAATGAATGCCCACACAATTTTCTGACTCAAAATAAGAATTAATTCAGCCAGGAGTGGTGGTGCATGCTTATAATACCAGTACTTGGGAGGCTGAGACAGGAGGATCGCAGGTTCGCGGCCAGCCTCAGCTAATACTTAGTGAGGCCCTGTGCAACTTAGTGAGATCCTGTTTCAAAATAAAGAATAAAATATAGGGCTGAGGGTGTAGCTCGGAGGTAGAATGCCCCTAGGTTCAATCCCCAGTACCGCAAAAAAAAAAAAAATTTTTTTCAAAAACAAAACACTTCACCCTCCCACTATGGAGACACTACAGAAAGTTTTCTTAAACAGGTTGACTGTCTGATATAAAATTTGTGATAGCATATTTTTAAAGGAATAACACTAATATGTACATATTAAACAAAAGTACTCTGTTAGGAAAAAGAATCTTATAAAATAGTCTGTAATAATACCAAATGAAGGAAGATGCTTTCATTATTTTAAAAGAAAAGTCAGTATAAATATCTGTTTACAAATTCAGGATGTATTACAAGTTAGTCCATGTGATATAGTCTAAGCATTTACTCTAAGTAAAACTTCTCTTTGCTATCATGTTTTATCTTTATTTGATTTCTAATTCGTTGTTGGACTGAAATATGCTAATATTCAACAAACACTTTTAAAATTAGTTATTCTTAGCCAGGCGTGGTGGTGCATGCTTGTAATCTCAGTACATGGGAGGTTCAGACAGGAGAATCGCAGGTTTGAAGCCAGCCTCAGCAACTTAGTGAGGCTCTCAGCAATTTAGCAAGACCCTGTTTCCAAATAAGAAATAAAATCGATCTGGGGGTGTACCTCAGAGGTAGAGGGCCCCTGGATTTCATCCCCAGTACCATAAAATAAATAAATAAATAAATAAATAAATAAATAAATAAATAATAAATTTATTCTTTAAAACCCCTAAATTAGTTATTCTTTAAGGACAAAATATTAAATAAAAGCAACTATTAAAGTGATCTATAATATGCTGCCCGTCCTCACTTCATATCTCAAAGTGGAGGAATAAAAGAAAAAGATAAATATACCATGGAAAGAGGCATTATTTTTAAGGAAAAAAATTTCACTTACACAAAGTTATCGCATATAGAATTTGGCTAGAAGTGTTCTTCTCTAGTCTCATCTGTTTGTATTTTACACTTATACATAAGATAATAAGTAAAAATAATAATCTGTAACATCCATCATTAATAGCCTAATATAGTTTTATAAATTTTATTCCATGAGTACCATTGTTAGAGTAGCAAAAATACTTGAGGCTTATTTACAACAAAATTCTATATTTTTAAGAACATATCCAAAGACCTTTATATAGCCAAAAAAAAAATCAGTACACTAAACAATTCACCCTAGAAAACGCAGTGACATATAACCATGGAGATTACAGTAAAATCACAATGAGATGTGATGAGAGGCTCATTAGATGACATATCTAGTGATATGTGATTTAAGGAATGCAGAAATAATTCATACAAATTCTCTCCAGCATTCGGAACACTTTTTTAAATAGAATCCTGGTGTCATTTTTAAAAATGGTTAAAAGTCTTTTTTTTGAGACAGGGTCTTGCTACGTTGCCCAGATTGGCCTGAACTCCTGGGCTCAAGCAATCTTCCTGCCTCAAGCTCCAGAGTAGCTGGGACTGCAGGCACATGCCCCTATACCAGAGCATTCAGCTTGAGGAGAGGGAAGGGCAATGTTCTTCAGTAGAAAAATTAGGCCTTCCTAATGAGAACTTTCACCCTTTAAAATAGAAACAATGATAAGTGACCATTACCATCCTCACTAGGTTCTTCAGAGTCTATAAACTAAAAATCTATGTTGGGAGGTATTTTAAACACCAACCAGTTGATGTCTTGGTGCTATTCCTTCCAACTCTTTCTAAAACTTTGCCCCTCAGTTATTCCCCTTTACCCCCATAGTTCTCATTTCTTCCTTATTCTGTAAATTTGCTCATCTTTTCAACTTTAAAAAAAAATAAAAAATTTTCTTAACCATGAAGCTCATGGACGAAGTCCTCTCCTTTCATGCCCTGAGAATTAAGCTCTACTGAGAGCAGCCTATGCTCCCTATGTCTCATTTGTTCCCTGACTCCTCACAGGCTCAGACTTGCACCTGTACCATCACTATGTTGTAGCTAGGCCTCCAGTGGCTCCCAGGTGCCCAGTCCAACTGGCGCCGTGCAGTTCTGACCTGACTTCCCTGTGCACTCGACAGTACCTATTATCCCTTTTTAAAAAAATTCCCCCTTAGCATCTTTGATACCACTATCATTTGTTGAGTTCCTTTTTCATTCAAGACTCTCCCCTGGTATTTTCATGGTTTCTAACGATCTCCCATCTCCACTGCTACCCATCACAAGTCACTTAAACGCTGATATTCTTGGGGTTCTATTCAGGGCCATTTCCCCTTTTCTTCTCACTCTATACTCTCTCCCTTAGTGGTCTCAAGCATTTCCCTGACTTTAAGCACCACCTACAGAATGATGACTAGCAACATTCCCCACATATATCCCATGGGTGTCTTAAGCTTAAAATGTCTGAAACTACTGAACTTGTCATCTCAGACACCATGTTCATTCCCTAATCCCCTTGTCTTCCTATATTCTACTTCTTAGTTAATGACAACATTTCCCAAGTGAGATTAAAGTTTAGCTCAATCTAAGCATCCAATGTGAGCTACTACTATGCTTGAAAGTTTAAAAAAAAGGAAGTCATGGCCTCATTAGTTGAGGAAATAATTACCTGAGGGAGACAGTTTAATTAAAAAATTATACACTTGGTGTTTAATTCTAATCATAAGGTTTACAAATTCTGTAACTTGTTTAAGGGCCTAGCTCTCAAATGAAACCACACTTGGAAATTCCTTGATAACAGATGGTGTCTTATTTTTATTCCAAGCACATAATGGAAACTCAGTAACTAATGAATGGATGGATATTACTAATAATTCAAAATAACCTCATATTTTCATGAGATATTGACATAAAATGTTTTTCTGGGCTTAATTTAACTTTTAACTAGAGAACTGGATTCAACTACAAAAATCTGGACATATCACTTCTACTGTTTCAATAACATATATTATTAAGCAATGTCCCAGGTTGTCAAGTTGGCAAAGTGCTACACAGATTCTCTTTGAGTGTCTAAGTCCTGTAAAATAATTTGAGAATTTCTCTATATTGCTACATTGTTCAATCTTCATAGGCTTTTGTATCATCTCCCAAATTAGTTTTATTGACAACTTTAATTAAAATGCTATTCATCATTCCTCTCTGATCATTAGAGGCACTAAACAAAATTAGACCTAACAATGATCTGAGTCTCAACCTTCGAATGTCCATCCCCTCTAGGTAACATTTAAATTACATAGTTCATGCAAATCAATGATAATTAACTTTTCCTAACAAGATTATCATTAGAATCTCCCAAACCAAATAATATCTTTTCCAATCTTGACTAAAAAAAATGGATAGAAGAAAAACATTACATTGGGATAGCAGAAAAAGACAATTCTATATCCTTGAAAGCCACATCACAAGGTTACTTTGTAGAACAGCAAGTGTCAAACTATGCACATCAGTTGCCACCTCCTTACAGATGTCTCTGACATGGTAATAAAATGAGAAACCATTTGGTTTAATAATAATAAAAAAGCAACATCAGTTGGTACATATTACATGTAGCATCTAGCCCTGGTTGCTAGGCAACCAGTCATGAGTGAACTCCACAGAGAATAAAAGCCCTAATCAAATGTACAGTTTGTGCAAGTTTCAAGGACTCTAGGAAATGTGTCACTAGTTAATCTAAATTCCAGGTGACAATTACCATACTGAGATGGAGGGAGGAGAATCCATCATTATCTCACAGAATCAAGTATTAACTAGAGGTAAGATTCGACCCTTTAGGTTTGTATCTTTTGAACCATTGGTTTTATAGGAAAAAAATTAACAATTTGATTTATAAAATATAAAAAATGTGCAGAAGAAAACAATAAAACATCACTGATATAACTTCCCTTCATTTATTCAATAATATATACAATACAAATAATATGCCAGACACTATCCCCAGCAAATAGAAATATAAATATGAAAGTTACTTTACAAGCACTTAAAGCAGCTCATGCTGCTTTAGTAGGGAAATCAGAGAGTAAACAATAACAATATCAAATTCTGTAATATGAAGGAGATTATGGGATATTATGAAAACACCCACAAAAGGGATCTGATTTAGACCAAAGCGGAAAGAAACAAATGATAAAAGAAAACATATCAGAGGATGTGGCAGTTGAGCAAAAGGACAAGCAAGTTAGCCAAGTTAAAGAAGTGGGGGAAGGGAGAAATATATATATATATATATATATGATATATATATATCATACTGTATTAGAGGAACTTCATGGCATTGGATAGGGTTAGAAATTAGGGTCCCAGTGTTGAAAAAAGAGGCCAAAGAAACAGACAGGTCAGGCCCCTACTAGTAGGACTTAATATGCCATGCTAAGGAGTTCAGACTTCATCAAAAATGAAACTGGAGAGGCAGAGATGGGTGTTAAGCTGAGGAATAATATAATCACATGTGTCAATGATGTACTAGAGAGGGCAAAGCAGGCATCAAGGAGCACAGAGAGAAATTCAGGAGACAAAATCACCAACAGAATTGGATGGGTAGGCAGGAGGCTTGGGCAAAAGACTCAGACATGACACTTCAGTTTCTTAACAGAGCTCTAGGAAATTGAACAACTACATAATATGTAGGCTACTCAGTCCCTGCTAATGTATTAATCCTGACCCTCTCCCTCCCTTCAGTCCCAACAAAACAAATGTACAGAGGTTAAAAAGTACCTGTCTGGGATGGAAAAGTTACTAGAGAGGAAAAAAAAACTAAACTAAAAAATGTAAGAAAGTAAAATCTACCCAAACTTCTGAATGGGAAGTGATACTGTAAATTTAAAGGGAATAAAAAGAACCGGGTACAGAGGTGCATACCTGCAATCCCAGGTACTGGGGAAGCTGAGGCAGGAGGACTGCAATTAGGCAGCTTAGCAAAACCCTGTCTCAAAGTAAAAAATTAAAAAGGACTGGGGATGTAGCTCAGTGGTAAGAGTACCATGGATTCAATCCACAGTCCCAACCCCCCCCAAAAAAAGAAATTTTACAGTAAAACATTACTAGTTCTTGAAAACATAAAACTTAGCCAGGTGTGGTGGTGCATGCTTGTAATCCCAGTACTTGGGAGGCTGAGACCAGAGGATCCAGGTTCGCGGCCAGCCTCAGCTACTTAGTGAAGCCCTCCCCAACTTAGTGAGACCCTGTTTCAAAATAAAGAATAAAAAAATAGGTCTGGGGGTGTAACTCAGAGGTACAATGCCCCTGTGTTCCATCCCCAGTTCCGCAAAAACAAAGAAGAAAACATAAAACTTAAAAATGTAGGTATGCTGATTAATACAACATAAAATTTTTTAAGTTTGTAGCAAATATAGCAAACAATTACTATCCACTATATCTATAGCACATAAGAGCTGGTGGTGCACACTTGTAATACCAATGCTTGGAAAGTTGAAACAGGAGGATCACAGGTTCGAGGCCAGCCTCAGCAACTTAGCAAGGCCCTCACTAAGTGAACTTAGTGAAACCCTGTTTCAAAATAAAAAATAAAAGGGGTTGGGGGTGTAGCTCAGAGGTACAATCCCCCTGGTTCAATCCCTAGTACTAAAAATAAATTAATCAAGCACATAAGATTAAATAAAAGCAAGAATAGAGGCCATTAATCTCACAACAAAATAAGAACAAGTAAAATGTCTAAAAGTCACTTAATAATAACTGAAATACATATGATCACAATAGTATCTCCACCTATTAAAGTAGCAACTGTTTTGGCTAATTCAGGTTATAATAAGTACAATATGAGAATATAAGTAGAATAAGGTTTTAAAAAACAAATATATATATATATATATATATATACTTATATATGTATGTTCTTAAATCTTTAAAATGGCTCATATTCTGACAAAGTAATCTACTCTTTTAAACCTATCTTAAGGGAATGATGTAAAATGTAGATGAAAGTTTACATACAACATTACTTATAGTAGGAAATGAAAATGACCTAATGCCTCCCAAAAAGGGATAAATAAATCATGGTTCAGCCATACAAGAAAATAACATGTAGTCACTAGAAACGTTGTTTTTAGAATAATTTAATAATAGGGAGAAAAATCTTACAATTTTTTTTTGTGTGTGTGTGTGGTACCGGGGATTGAACCCAGGGGCATTTTACCTCTGAGCTACACCCCCAGCCCTATTTTTTATTCTTTATTTTGTAACAGGGTCTCACTAAGTTGCGGAGGACCTCACTAAGAAGCGGCGGCTGGTCACGAACCCGGATCCTCCTGTCTCAGCCTCCCAAGTACTGGGATTATAAGTGTGTGCCACCACACCCAGCTTTACAATGTTTATAAAAAAGAAAAAATAGTAAATTTTATAGAAGTATAAACATGGTGTTTTTTAAAGTATAGAGGCAAGAAAAATTACTTCTGATTAGTAATGATAGGTTTTTCCTTTTCCTGTATTTTCTAAGTTTATGTTTTACATGAGGTTATAATATGTTTTTGCTTAGAAAACAAACCCTATCCGTTTCATGTATCCCCAATAAAAGTATGCCTTAGCCTTGTGTTTAAGGAAATAGCACATTCATTTTGGATCTTTCTTTCTTTTTTTTTTTTTTTTTGCGGTACCAGGGATTGAACGCAGGGGCGTTCTACCTCCGCGCTACACCCCCGGCCCTATTTTTTTATGCTTTATTTTTGAAACAGGGTCTCACGAAGTTGCGGAGGGCCTCACTAGGGAGAGAGAGAGAGAGACAGAGAGACAGAGAGACAGAGAGACAGAGACAGAGAGGAGAAAGGAGGAGAGAGAGAGAGAGAGAGAGAGAGAGAGAGAGAGCTGAGGCTGGCCGCGAACCCGGATCCTCCGGTCTCCGCCTCCCAAAGTACTGGGATTACAAGCGTGCGCCACCACGCCCGGCTCCATTTTGGATCTTTCTGTAAAGTTAGTCATCTCTATTCATTTTAACTTAAATTTATCAAGTAGGTCTATGCATTTCGGTTAAAATAAGAGTTTTCTTTTCCCTTTTTTTTTTTTTTGTGGTACTGGGGATTAAACCCAAGGGCATTCTACCTCCAAGCTACACCCTCATTCCTATTTCATTTTTTTATTTTGAAACAGGGTCTTGCTGGATTGCTGAGAGCTTCACTAAGTTGCTGAGGCTGGTTTCACACTTATAATCCTCCTGTCTCAGCCTCCAAAGTACTGGGATTACAGGCGTGTGCCATCATGCCTGGCTGAATTAAGAGTTTTCTACGGTATGTAAAGTCAAGGGTAACAAGTAGATTTTACTAGGAACTTCAATTTGATTAACAGAATTCAAGCAACAACAAAATTTATTTTAGCAGACTGGAAAAAGTGGCAGCTTAGAAGAACACACAATATTGTAGTAGCTCCCCCAGAATGAATTAAAAGAAAAGTTCTGTGGGGCAAACTGAGATAGGAAGACTATGGGGAAATGCTAGTAAGCAACTCAGAGAGCAACCAAGTGAAAACCAAAAATATCGAATTCTAGAATAGAATTCTAGAATAGAATAGAGAACTAATAAAAGGAATGGATGGCAGCAGTGCTGGGTGCGCAGTGGCCCAGTGGGGGAGTGGAAGCTCCCCTCCAAGGAGCTGAAAGAAATTCTCCCACTGAATTTAAGAAAAGCAGGCACCACTGTCCAACAAATTTGCAATCTGAGCAGAAAATCAGCTCAGGTAAGGTGAGCTGAGCCAGCACAGCAGAAAGTCCCCGCACTCTCCCGTGGAGACAGTTCAGGCAGGGAAGCCGCAACAGCTTCGAGACTCTGCCTTGCCAAGCGAGATCCCTGACCCTGCAGCCTACCTTGGTTGATCTGGACACTGGACACTGGAATGTAACACAGACCGGGGAGAAACTGGTGGCTAAGGAAGCTGTGGAAGCCAGTCTATCAGTCTGCAGAGCACAGTGAAGGGCTTTCACCTTAAATTGGTGTTTTGATCTCTGCCATAAGGAGTGTGGCTAACGGGGTGGAACTGGGACAGATTGGAGTCAGGAGTAAAACGGCGACACACACCAACACAGCCAACCCCACACCCTGGAGGATAGACTCACATCCCACAGTTGTCACCCAGCACAAGGCTCACTGAATGAGGGCTGACACCACCCACATCTGCCTACAGGCACGGTGAGCACTGGCCAGCTGCCCCGCCAGGCTTTCATTCCCACCCCATCACAGTAACACAGCCATCTTGAGGGGACTCTGCTGAAACAGACAATGCTCCCCACCAGAGGTTGCCAGGCAAGAGGGGCAAAGCTCAGCACACAGACTCCCTAACAAGGCTGGTGTGGGACAGAGCTAAGAACAATCAAACAGCACGATATTACTATCACCCAGATGTCTTTCATAGCTGGGAGATTCTCCAATCAAAACCCCGGAAATACCTCCATTTAAAAAACCTTAACAAAAAGAAAACCAAATCTCTGTAGGACAATATTACATTAGCTGGTTGATGTAAACAGATTCCCAATGTCTCCCCACATGCATTTTGTCAGAGTTCTATCTAGTTTTATGTATTTTGTCAATTAATTGGATTCTCTCTCAATACTTCTTTTCTTCTCTCCCATCCCCATTCCTTTCCCCTCTCCTTCATCCTTTTTCTCTCATTTTAACATCTCCCTTTCCTCTCACGCCCTTTTTCTTTTTATCCTTCCCTTTTCCTGTTTTCTTTATTTTTTATCCCTCTTTCAATTCAATTTAGGATACTATCATTCATTCTTGATCTTTCCAGCCTATTCTATATTATTTCCCACCCACATTTCACTTTGGTTAATAGCGATCATCAGTAATACAACATGTTGATATATAATTTGCTTTTACATTACCACTGTTACTGGCATTTACTCTCTTCTTTCAAAGTGGTACTGGTGATTGAACCTAAAACTTTGATTATGCGGATCAGTTTTGAAAGAGGAGGTGCCGGGGAATTAATTTGACAAAATTATGTTATGTGCATGTATGAATATATCATAATGAATGTCACTATTATGTATAATTATAATGCACAAGTAAAATAAAACTAATAAAAAAGAAAAAATTCATATTCCCATAATCGAAGGCACTTTAACGACTTTAACATACTTTACCCACATTAAAGCACTTGCATTTAGAAGCATAACAAGGCTGCACCTTTGTATTACCTGAGGTGGTTGAGCAAAGGCTGAAGTCTCTCATCTGCCTGCACAGTAGGCAAGGACCTGGCTGTTAACTGAAAAGAGAAGGGAGCATTAGTAAAAACAGCAAAGGCCAAACACTAAACAGATATGAATCCTAAATGCTAAATAGGGCCTGGGAGAGCAGACCAGAGAGGCAGTACTAAAAATGTGGCACTGCGGATTGAACCCAGGGGCATTCTACCTCCAAGCTACATACCCAGCCCTATTTTTATTCATTATTTTGAAACAGGTCCTCACTAAATTGCAGAGAGCCTCACCAAATAGCTAAGGCTGGCCGTGAATCTGGGATCCTCCTGTCTCAGCCTCCCACGTACTGGGATTACAAGCATGTGCCACCAACACCCGGCTATAGTTTCTTTCTTAAATCAAGGAATTATTATATAGAAAGCTGATTTATTATGTGATTAAAGATAACTACATGGCTGTAATGATGTAGGGTATATCACTGATCTTAGAACTAAAACAAAAGGAAAGCAAAAGAAAAAGAGGGAGTACCCACATGAGTTTATGAAAATGAATTTACTTGTGAAAAATTTTATTACCTGCATAAATAAAAATGGAAAAACTTCTAAATATTAAAATGTATAACAACCAACATTATAGTACTAAAGCCAATAAGAATTATGATGTTGAGGAGAGGCACTTTCTTTATAGCGAAGCCACTTTGGAATTACTTACATGCAGAAGTGTGTACATACACACATTCTCCACCAGGCATTCTTTAATTTTGACTACCACATTACTATAAAGAACCAAGGACATCTTTGAAGTATACAAAAGTGAATCAAAGTATTTAATATTGAAATATGACCTCAAATTGATCTAAGAAACAGAGTGAGAACCAAAATCGTTCTGTTAAATATTATGCAATAAGTAGACAGTATATCATGAAATGTGAATTTCTGATTTATTTTTATTCCAATATTAACTATTTCTATGTATCTACTTTCCTCTCTGTTCTTCCCTTATAAAGCTTTTTCTCAAAGAATTTAAAGATATCTATCCAAACTAATCAGATGGTTTGAAGTAAACGTAATAAAATAACAAAATAAAAATAGATCAGAACAATTCTTGCATTCTATTAATAAATCATTTGATAATTCACAGAAGACAACCTTAAGACAAGCAACAACCTGAAAGATATCCCTTGGTGTTATATAGAGTATCTTCATTCTAACTTTTCAAACATTAATTAAAATTTCCTGAAAATGGAAATCAGATATTTAATTCAAACCTATTTTTATACTATGCAAATAAAACTATTTGTAAAATATACATTAAAATTGACAAAGTGCCATGTTACATCATTTTATTAAATCATATTAATTATAATGGAAAACTCTCCCAATTTTGTACAATAGTCAACATGTCAAAATTAATGATTAATTTAAAATACAAGAAAATGAGACAATTAGTATACTGCAATCAGCACAACCAACAGACTTTTAGTATCTATGAGGAATGTTAGGTCTGGTATTTCATAACGTATAAATTTTTATCAAGGTTGTTGAGTTTTATAAACAAAATACTTTAATATGACCTGTATCTGTTAATGTGAAATCCCTCTAGAAAATGTCATTTTCTTTGCTCAAGAGATTTCATGACTCAGAACCAAAACTACGGTCTAAAAAGATTTAAATGGTTGATCTAGATGTTTCCAAAGTCAATTCTCTGAAAACAGAGCAGGCAAATTGGGCTTTTTCAGTCGCTTCTGTCAACTAGATAGCATGCTTTCTAATTAAACTGTCTTTTCTAATCAAAAGCAAACAAACAGAAGCACCTCAGTAACTTTCTAGACAGCTTTCCATTCCATATAAGAAACGCTTCTCAACCCTGTCCCTTCATCTTAATCTTAGCCTTCATTTCCTTTTTCCTAAACTGTTAATATATCTCTACTCACTATTATTTCTGCCTCAACTCTTGCTTCCTCCCTAATTTATTCTCCACCCAAGGTCAGAGTCAAATATTCAGACTAGAAGTTAACCTCTCCTCTAATTAAAATCATCTAATTATTTCCTTAGGCTCTTAGGATAGTTATTCGAATGGTCTTCCATCAAAGGTTTTCTTAAAATTTTCCTTTGGGGCCACATTACGAAGCACCAAGCACTGAATGAGTGACTGATCACACTCCTGCCAACTCCACAAGACACGATGGCGAAATATCAGGTAGAAATTTGCCACTGGTCCAGCTTCTGGAACACCTATGATCTATGATTTGAGTGCCTCATTCTCTCAGCCCATCTCTGCCTCCAACTTATTTTCAATTTTGAATCTCTAGCAAAAATGATTCCTCATCCAGGCATGGTGGCACACGCCTGTAATCCCAATACTTGGGAGGCTGAGACAGAAGGATTGCAGGTTCAAGACCAGCCTCAGCAACTTAGTGAGATTCTCAGGAACCTAGTGAGAAACCTTATATCAAGATAAAAAATAAATAAAAAGGGCTGGGGGTGTAGCTCTCAGGTAGAATGCCCCATACCAAAAAAGAAAAAAATAATAAACTAATGATTCCTAAACCAGGGGTCAATGCTCTGAACAAAACATCTTCCAACGTTTTGCTTTCAACTTTTAAAACAACCAGCATCTTAAAAAAAAAATAGCACATCTCTTCATGTTAAGGAGATGAGGCAATAAAACTATTCCAAAGCTCTTTAAAGTGGCAAACCCATCTGCTGACCTTTTGCTGACAGAAAGTAAACTTTATTTTAGAGACTACTGGCTCCATCATTTCTTTTGAAATTTCGCTCTACTCCTCACATTCATTCCACTGTGAGGGGCACTGCATCCCTAGCACTTGCAACATAACAAATGTTTAACAAATATTTACTAAATGTGTGACAAATACAAGAACTTGCAACTGTGTAATTCCATTAATTGCTGAAAATGAAAG
Organism: Glis glis; assembly: GCA_004027185.1. Lineage (NCBI taxonomy): Eukaryota > Metazoa > Chordata > Mammalia > Rodentia > Gliridae > Glis > Glis glis. Next base: position 11,936 of record PVJS01028478.1, on the reverse strand, counting down.
TTCCTCTCTCTGCATTTCATAGTTAAAGCTTCTCAAATTTCTGCTTTGAGTAAAATTCTCAATCAAAACTAAACTAAATCACAATTATCAGCTTTTCAAGAAAACAATGCACTATCAAAACAAGACTTTTAGCATTAGAAAAACAAAAAATAAATAAAAATAAGATTTTTATCATTTCCTCTAAAACTTGATATACATATATCTAGCTATCTAGGTTAAATAGATTTTGGTTTCCAAATTTGTTTTAGTTTTTTTTTTCTTTTTATAGACAACACAACAACATCATTTATGTCTAGATCACCAAAAATGAGAGAAAAGAAGATCTGGCATCTGTAGATCTTACATCTGAAGATCTTACATCTGTAAGGTCTAGATGGGTTGTTTGAGTTAGGGCTATCTCATGGGAACCATCATAAAGTTGGCATAACTAATAGCTTATTTCTTATTGTTCAGAGGTTAGAGGTGAGTTAAGATGTCCTTTCATTATTAATATAGTTAGCACATTTAATTAACCAGTACAAGGTTTGTGTTTTTTAGACAAACATAACAGGTTACTGGTTTTGTTTGTTTGTTTGTTTGTTTGTTTCTTTGTTTGTGGCACTGAGGAATGAACTGAGAGGGATTCTACCTCCGAGCTACATCTCCAGCCCATTTTTTATTTTTTTGTTTTGAAACAAGGTCTCCTTAGGTTGCTAAGAATCTTGCTAAGTTGCTGAGGCTGGTCTTGAACCTGTGATCCTCCTGTCTCCGCCTCCCAACTACTGGGATTACAGACATGCACCACCACACCCAGCTAGGTTACTGATTCCTGAGTAAATCTTTTGAACATTGGTATCAATGAATAAATCTTACATTTTGACATAAATTCAGGTATGAAACCTAATAATGTGTTTTGTCAACTAATAATATTCCTTTAAATGCCAATAAATATCACATAAGAAGGAACAAGAGACAAAAGAAAGTCTGGAGGTGTATGGTGCAGCCTTATCATTTTATACCAGAGGAAACTGGGTTCCTCGGGCCATAAACAGCTAATTGCAGGCATGCAAGCACAGCCGGTGCTGGCCCTGGATATCTGGACTCACACAGCACAGCCATTTCCTCTGCTGCACCACCAGAGGACTCCATACATCGCAGGTGGGCTGGCCAGGAGCCTTTGCCTGACCCCAAATTCTCTTATCCTCTCACTTCTCAAAATACATTGGCGCTCTTCAAAATTCACTTTGTCCATGGACTTTCTGTTTTGAAGGTACCAAACTTTTGCATGAAGTTTCCTTCATATCATTGGCTCAAACATCACCTCCTCACAGAGGCCTTCCCTAACCACCCTTGGCAAAGCAGCACTCTCCCCATGGGCATTCTATTACTCAGGTATCTTGCAACATTTATCACTACCTGAAATTATCTTATTTATTAATTTTCTTACTTGTCTCCTCCTCTCCCCACAAGAATATAAGCTCCACCAAGGCAGGGATCTTTTCTGTTTTGTTTACCACTTTTCCCCTGCTGCTTAGAACTGCATATGGTATGACATGCAGTAAGCGCTCCATAAATATTGTAGAGTAAATAAGAGGTTCACCCCTCTCAAATATTTCCAATAGAGGCATGATTTAGAAAGTGTGCCCTAGACACTGGTCCTCTTAATTTTGCATTTCTAATGTCTTCATTGGTAAATATGACCTATCAACTAGTAGGGCCACACACATTTCTCCTTTTATTCCCAGCTAAATGGACTGTCTAAAGTTCTTCAATTAAATGAAGAACAAGTGGTGCACAGTTGAAACTGTGGCTCCCTTGTTCAAAGAAAATAAGCAGCCAAAACTAACAGTTCAAAACTCAAATAATAAACATATACATATATGGGTTTATATGAGTACATATAAACTTAAAATATGGGTGTGCCATAGGGAGGCACTGCCAAAAAAGTAACTATGACATAGTTCTTTCCTTCTAATCTTTGGCTTTTGGTTTTTGATAAAAGTTTTGTGAGGCCGGGCGTGGTGGCGCACGCTTGTAATCCCAGTACTTTGGGAGGCGGAGACCGGAGGATCCAGGTTGGCGGCCAGCCTCAGCGCGCTCTCTCTCTCTCTCTCTCTCTCCTTAGTGAGGCCCTCCGCAACTTCGTGAAACCTGGTTTCAAAATAAAGTATAAAAAATAGGGCCGGGGGCGTAGCGCGTAGGTAGAACGCCCCTGCATTCAATCCCCGGTACCGCAAAAAAAAAAAAAAGTTTTGTGATCACTAAATGATATTAGAAGATATTAGTTGCAATTTCTGCCTTTACATTATTAATTTTTTAACTTTTTAAAAAGTCATTTAAAATTTTTAAAGTCTTTTACAATTAATATCTATCTAAAAAAACCTGCCAAGACTGAGACTGCCTCAAAAATTTATAGTACATGAATAAGGGTCAGACCATGTATAAGTGACACTATTCAAGCAAAACTCTCTTAGACGAATGTAAAGAAATAGACTTTATCATTTAAGTCATATGCTGAAATTAAAATGTGTGTTTAAACACCATTGAAGGTATTATTGCTAAATATATGGGTTGCAGCTTTTGATGGTAGTATTTTGAAAAGGAGTCCATGATATTTCTCTTATTTTTTCAAGAGTAGCAAACAGAAAATATTTTCTTCTTAGACTTTCCATGTATATTAAATTTCTTTAACATAGCTAAAAATAAAGTTGACCAGTATGGAAAAAGTAATTTTTAGAATTATACTCTCAATTCTATAGGACTTTCTAAAAATTCTGGATAGGAAGCAATTCTGGTTACATCTAGGGAAAGCAAGAGGAAAAGGGGACTAGGAATGACTGAAGCTTCAATTTTCTCAGTGATATTCTTTCCCTTTCCTTAAATGCAAATAAAGAAAATTCTAAAACAAATATGACATTATGTTTGTGTTAATTAATTCCAGGGGGTAAGTATATGGTTATTTGTTATAACATTTTGCCTACATTAATGTTGAAATAGTTGGACAAAGGGAGGGAAGGAGGGAGGGAGGGAGGGAGGGAGGGAGGGAGGGAGGGAGGGAGGACTACTTTTCTAGCAGTATGATGAATGGCATGGAAGAGGGCAAGATCAGTTAAGAGGGTGGCACATTCTGTGATCCAGGCATCCAAGATGAAGACCCAAATTATGGCAGAGACAGTGGTGGTAAAAAAGAGGACATGAACGTGAAGAATATGAAGGAGTGTTCCACAGGAGAAGATGTAGAGGACATTGGGGAAGTTGGCAACTGAATTAACGGCAAAATAGTGGCTATAGAAGGATAGGTTAGGAGAAGGATAGAAGGATAGGTTAGGGGATAACTTAGGGGAAGAAGGATGATTATTAGTTGAGTTTTAGGCATGGTAAATTTGAAGTATTTTTGAGTACCTAAAACGCAACTGAAAAGAAGATAGATTTAGAGCCCAGGAGAGGATATGGGGTTGAAGATTGAGATTCTAGTGTTATCAGCAAATAAGTTGCAGAAAAAGCCATGAACTGCTTACATTTCCCACATTATATGCATTAAGCAGGGATGTGCAGCCTAGGAGGAGCCCACTAGAGCACTGTGTTGAGGGTTCATTCTGTAGGGGGGAAAAGAAGTATCTTTCTTTCCCATTGCTAGGTTCAGGCTGAGATCCTTATTACCAAAGACAGATTAACAAGAGAAAAGCATACAAATTAATTTAATGTAAATTTACATGACGCAGGAAACTTCAGAAAGACCCAAAGAACCAAGGAAGCCTGTGTGTTTTCATGGACAGTTGTGTGGAAGTATAACTAGAAGACAAGGAGGTATAATCTAATGGTAATAAACAGAGGAACTTAGCAAGACCTATTTGATGGATTCTTCTGTGTTCCTGTGCCTCTAGAGATAAGGACATTCTTTTCCTCTAGGAATGGGGGTGGGCCCTCTGTAATGGAGGTTTTATGGCCTGCTCAGAAAGGCAAGGAGTAACCTTCCTGTTTCAGTCACTCCTCAGGCCAAGGTGCCATATTTTGGGCAGCAGGTTCTGAACTCCATTAGTTCCGAACCACATCCAGGAAACAATATAGGACTGATTATCAATGTTTGCTTTGGATATGGAATGGGTGATTAGGTACATATATGTATATATAAAATATATATAATACATAATATATATTTATTAAAGAAAAGGAATATTATAAATAGACTTAAAAGTTTTGTAACACTGATTATAAGCAATCATAGGTTTACTAGAGAGAGAACACAACTTCCTTTAACTCTTTTGTTGCACACCTGAAATAAATGCATTTTGCTTTGTGAAAAAAATATTCCCCAAGGAAAGTACTCTGTCTCCAGCTGTATAGCTGACTGTTGCTCCGAAAACCCTAAAGGAGATTTTGCTGTCAACCAGTTGCTATTTTGCGACCTAATTTTTAAAAGGGGCTGATAAAGGGATGGTAGGAAGAAAATATTATTCATGATTTTGTTCTCCAAGTGATGAGAATGAAGGGAAGGAACATGAATAAACATACATGTAAATACATGGGCAGATAGGGTGACCAGTTCTTAAAGAGTCGATGAACATTTTGAAAACAGGTGGTTCAATCAGTTGAAAATGAAGAACAAAAGGGTGGCTTCCTTTTGTAATAATAAATCCCATCTCTCTGAGCTCACCCAACACTGGCTAAATTAAAACACATAAAAATGACAGGAAAATAATGCTCACTTGGAAAATATTGCTCAATTTTGTTCTCTGGTGTTTTCGCCTTCTACCACTCACTTCTGCTTCCTTACAAAACTCAAGCAGAATGACAGTCTTCACTGATCTCAAAGCTGTATCTTATCAGCACTAGCTAGGCACCTTCTTCTCATATAATACTGTTCTACACAAATAAGCACAAGAGTGTTCTCTCCCGGGGATATTAGGGTCGTAGCACTTATTTATTTCTACAAATGACAAAGAGAATCAAAATTTAGATATTTTTAAGTAAAAACAAATAGAAAATATTCCTCAAAATATCTTTATATTCTCATTTCATACCAGATCTGAGATGACCCTATTATATCTTATAATTTTCCAAGAGTAGCAAATCAAAATCTACTAAATAAAAGATGCATAGATTATGAATATATATATACTCTAAATGAAATATGATTTATAGATTAAGAAAATAATTTTTGAAACCAAAAGGCAACAATTTTTAAACAGCCCTCTCAGTAACAAAAAGATACAGCTTTGGAGAGAACAGGTTGTTCAATAGAACTATCACTTTTATTACTGGGACCAAGGCAGATGTCAAATAAAATTAACTTTTTCAAGCAGCTGCTCTTTTAACTTCATTGGTTTTAACAACAGAAAATCTTGTGTCTTTTTGAACTACGTTTCCTTATAATAGCAACAGATCCCAATTACAAACCCCAGACTGTGAAATTCCACATTATATTCCCCTTTGCTCCTGGAACCAAATTTGTTCTCCAGTTTCAAGTTCTCCCTTGGCAGGCTGGGGTGCTGCTAATCACTAATCCGAACAGTCTAGTGCTCGGATGCCCAGGGAACTTTTTGGTTTTCATAGGGCTCTTGAACACATTATCTCACTTGATCTTCACAACAGAGATAGTTTCATCAGTACAATGCCTCGGGTACATGGAAATCTCTCTATCAGCTGGTAACAAACATGATTTTCAATATGTAAGCTCTACAAACCGACCATCGGCCTTGTCAAGCAAAACCCATAGGTTCCATCTGAGCTCTAAACATGCCGGGTCGTTTAATTTCCAAAGAATATTAAACAGTGCAGAGTTAACAAGATATTTCCAGTTCAGGGGGCTGGGTGATATGAAAAACTGAGGGGACAGACCTGGAAATCGTGCAAGCAGACATCCCAGTGCTGATTTTTGATCATGAAACCTATGGTGTGAAAAGCAGCTTGTTATTCAAAGCCCGACCTAAGCACCTTACTGATGCTCTACATCATTTAGAAATGTAAAACAACTGCTTGAGCAAGGGGGGAAAGGTATTAAGAGAAATGCAGTGATAATACACATGGATCACTGAGTTTTCTCCTTAGAGTAAAACCCCCATAAAATCATTTTACTTCTCGAATACTCTGATAATTCTGGTTCAGAATTTTGAAGCTATAGCAAGCAGTTTCACAGTTAGACTTCTCATCAACAAATCAAGGGTCTGGCAAGTGGAATTCAACATGTTTTGTTTTTCATGTTGGCACCCATGAGATTAAACTGTCAACCTTTTGTTTGACCTCTTAAAGGACTGCTCTGATGGAATAAGGATGCAGCAAGACAGCGAGCATCCTTAGTGTTTCACCGTATGCAGGGCACTCTGCTAGGAGTTCTATACAGCGTCAAATCTTCACAAAATCCCTAACAGTGATATTATCTCAAACTGGTCAACCAAAGGTACCCGGAACATCTAAGGAGAGTGAACAAGTGACCTTTAATGCCCTAATCATCAACTGTCTTTGGTCTCAAGTAGTTATCTTAAAAATGTATGCAAAATTTCCATTTGACTCTAAACATATTCTTCTTGGTTTTACTATAATGTTTAATTATTTTACCACTGAGTAAAACAGGCCACTGTTACCTTATGGCCTTATATACTTACTCTCTAGTATATTTAGCACCATATATATTTGGCAATCTTATTACTTTAAAAAACATATTACTACCTTTTTACTCCTTATAACCCCCCCAGACAATTTCATTGTGTCATTTCATAAGTTTACCACAATTACAGAGACAGCCCTGACATTTGTTTCAGTCATACATCTTTATATGCAGAGACTATAAATCCATTTAAATTCCTAAACTTTTTATTCATTTAATAAATTTGTGAGGTAATAACTGAAGTTCTAAAGTTCCTTATTCATTTTTATTATATTTTCTATCTCCCAAAAAGGTTATACCACACTTATCTAAATATACATTTGTCAATTTCTTACTTAATATTTTAAAAAAAAGAACCTTATCTGGGTTTCCCAGAACCAAGCTGTTCCTTAAGCATGAATCTTGAGAAAAATCTTATTATGTGGAAGTTTCTCATAAAACTTCCTAAATATGCACATAAATTCTACCATGTGCACTGGAGTTGCCAACAGTATCTGCAGGCTTCTAGTAAATGTTTAAAAGACTCCCCAGACAGAATAGTGGCCTTTGTAGTCCGTGTCATTTATCTTCTGTAAATAATATAGTCCACAATTCCTTTAACTTCCTGCTGAGTCTATTTTCCTATAAGAAATGTCAGATATGTAAGCTGCCCATTACACTGGCAATCTTACCTCTTTTCTAAATACTATTAAGCAGAGTAGTACTTATAATGTTGGGAAATTTAAACACTATCATGTCCTATACTTAAATGTTATTAAATAATATAAAATTGGTGTCACAGAATTCACCATTATAACCACCAAAGTGAATAGACAGAAGAGATACTTATGTGTAAATACACACTTTCATCTTTCTACAAGAACTTTATCCCCCTGATTTGGAATTCTATTAATACTCAGAAGTAGAGGTAGAACAATGAAGAGTAGAGCAAAGCAGTTGGACGAGATTTTTATTACTGCCTGGGAGACGGTGATCTGTTGTGTACCATAATCCTTGGATATACACTTGAAGAACTGGGGGGGACCTTACTTAGGTGATTTTTTTTATGGTACTGGTGATTGAACCCAGGGACATTCTACCTCCAAACTACAACCACAGCCCTATTTTTTGTTAATTTGAAATAGGGTCTCATTAAGTTGATGAAAGTCTCACTACTTGCTGAGGCTGACCCCGAACCTGTGATCCTCCTGTCTCCCAAGTACTAGGATTACAGGCATGCACCACCACACCCAACTTAGGTGATTAAAAACAAGTAATCAACAAGGATACTCAGAGATTTCCATTTCCCAGACACCTAAACCTCAAACCATGGTTCCAAACGTCTAATTCAAGAATAGTAGCCCCAGACGGCTAACAACATACCTGTAATATTTATGCTAACAAATGCACCAGTACTTCAGCTACTTTTCCTTGCCTCTGTGACTTAGTTTTCCCTGCTGTCTCAGAGCACAATGTGATGGCTTCCTTGATAGAGCCCTTGCTCTTGTGGATGTAGAAACGTCTGAGTGTAAAATAGCCCAGTGTGTCTCACATTTCACTCAGTTTATTTCTCTAAGTAATGCAGTTTGGGGATTCATTTCATTTACTTGAAATTTAAGCTATTTTCTCTATGCATGAAGTAGTCCAATAGTTTTTCTTTCAAAATAAATAAGGCTATTATTTAATTTAGTTCCTCTACTAAATAATTTCTATTTAAAAATCATTCTGAAATAGGAGCTTCTTAAAATATTGGACTACCTTTCAAACACACAGAGGCATGTTTTGCTTACTTATGATTAATCCTAAAATTTTCTGATTATATTTAGAACAAATCAGAAAAAAGCCAAATAATTCTGTTACTAGGACATAAAAATCAATAACAACCATTCATTATGAAATGAAAACAGAAAAGTAGGATGTCTTTACTGTGATAAGTAAATAGTGCCATCTGGGTTTTTCACCTCTGCAACCTGATGTAACAGTAAATAAGATGCACTTTCCAAAGGGTTCATTTCATCACAAATTCAGAAACAAACATTATTTAATATGAATGAAGAAGTATGAAGGAAAAAGAAATAGACATATTTAGAATGTTTCAATGAACACACCAGGGTTACCCAAATCTTTTTCTTTCTTTCTTCATCTTTTTTTTTTTTTCAAAATTTGAAAATACATTCGCCAGGCGTGGTGGCGCACGCTTGTAATCCCAGTACTTGGGAGACTGAGACAGGAGGATCCGGGTTCACGGCCAGCCTCAGCTACTTAGTGAGGCCCTCTGCAACTTAGTGAGACCCTGTTTCAAAATAAAGAATAAAAATAGGGCTGGGGGTGTAGCTCGGAGGTAGAATGCCCTGGGTTCAACCCCCAGTACAGAAAAAAAAATAAATAGAGACTATAAGAATGAATATCCTTTATCTGAAATGCATGAGATCATATGTGTTTCAGATTTCAGAGTTTTTTGGATTTGGGAATATTTGCACAGATTTTATCAGTTGACCATCCCTAATCGAAAATCTGAAATCAGAAAATTTTGAGTGCCAACATGATGCACAACAAGTTTTGGAGCATTTCAGATTTTGGATGTTCAACCTGTATCACAAGTAGCAACCCAGATCATTGATGTCTTCTTATGTCTAAACTCCTAGACATTTCAAACAACATATAAGCTCTTTAAGAACACACCCAAGCCTCTAAATTTAATGTATTAACACCAACAAAAGTCAGTTCACTGATCATTTAGGCTACTTTACAAATCATGCAAAATTCCATTTTCTTAAGAAAAGTAGATTTTTTTTCCTGACTTACTTTCTGGTTATGACCTTCTATTACTTTTTAGTTAGAGACAATAACTACATTCCATGGTAAAGAAGGGATTTCTGAAACCCTGTTTGCTTAGGTTTTTTTTAAAGTCTATTTTAACTTTAACTTTAATTTTTTAAAGTCTATTTTAACTATAATAACTATAATAACTATAATAACTGCCTATTCTTCTGACTACCTAAAATTATGAGCTGCCATTTTAATGATAGGATGGACCCTAGCAGGTACATTCCTGCCAGCAGGATGGGTGTGCATTCTAGACCTCTATGACATACTATTATCTGCATCAACCCATTCATTCCAAAGCACCAACATATAAAAATCAAGAGAGGGAGTAAACATGTTTAGAGAAACACTTCCTAAGAGTAAACATTTTGGCATATCATATTTGTAAAACATCCTTTGATATCAGAACAGCTAGTTGAGACTTTGAAACGACCTTGACATACATTTGACTGATTGCTTTCCAATGACATTATTTTATACTTTCTGGCACAATCGGGCTGATGTGTTTGATGGATAACCAGACAAGCAAAGGACAAGCTGAGCAATCGCCATCCTTTATATTTGACATCTTCATGTTTTATCACATATCATAGAAAAAAAGAAAGAGAACAAGACCCATAGGCAATGTTAGTTCAGAAAGATCTCACCACACACAGAAAGTCCCAAATCGCTATTTTGAAGCAGCTACAATCTTTAAATAAAATGTCCTTTTTTCGCAATTAAAAAAATCATCAATCATCAAGTTATAAAATTGGGAAAAGGGAAAGATTTGTATCTTGCAATTCTTAAATTTTACTTTCTCTAATCAAATGTTCTAAAAGAATGGGTCACAAGATACCCTGGACAAAACACAGTATACTAAATGTAAAGCTTGATTTTTCCTGTTCTGGTATTTGTACCTGATTTATTTACCCCCCAGTTTGTTCATTTTAATCAAATGTAATGAATGCCAATATGAATTAAAATGTGTCCTATTAAAATGCTTCAACAATGTTGTCGTATCAATTATCAAGTTGACAAAATTTTAAAAGTCAACTACCAAAAAACATATATAATTAATCACCATTGTGTTTTTTAAAGGCATTAACATTACTTAAAAGTTCAATAGTCATTTTTAATTATGTGCATCATAGTAAACATATGTGCAGCAAAGGACTTAAGGAAACTGACATTTGCAACAGCAGACTGTGACTTTTCACCAACATTTTAGTTGGAAGTCAAAAACAGATGATTTTTGGCACCTGTGCAAGGGAACAACGAAGACCCTATTCACTAATATGGGCAAGAACAAATGTGTAAGGAGATATTATGTGCTCAGGTTAAGTCTGAATTACCTGTTAGACATCCAGGCAGAACTATCTGGACTTAGGAAATAATATCATGAAATCAAATGAATCTCAGGACATTCTGTAGATTTTTGTGCTTTAACATAATTTCTACCCTGAAAACTAGAGTAATCAAATAATATCTTGCAGTCTTTGTGCTCCTTTATACTATTAGCTATAATTAATAGGTAAATGTATCACTAGCTGCAGGACTCCACAATTCAAAGACCACTAATAAAATGAAGGTCATAAAGGCAGCTGTCAAGTGGCCCCACAATTCTCATAATATTGAGCAATCATTTGCTTTAGGAATGTACTGACCATACGGTATCTACTAGCCACATGTGCCACTGAGTTCTTGAAATGTAACCAGTCCAAATTGAGATACGCTATGAAATATACATCAATTTACAAAGACTTCATGTACAGAAAAGAGTTTAAAATAGCTCAATAATTTTGCATATTGATATGTTGAAAGGACAGTTTGCATATATTGGGTTAAATCAAATAGAGCAAAACTGGAAACTATTCAAATAATCCTTTGTTCATACATGAAGCTATCTGTATTGAGATAAAGACTCTCCATGGGGGGAGGGGAGAGAGCCAGAGGGAAACATACAACGAATGCTGTGTGCATGCATGTATTTGTCACTCTGAACCTCACCATGATGTATAATTACAATGTACCAATCTAAAAAATTAATATGAATACTAGAAATTTTTAAATTACAGATAAATTATAAACTATAGCTCACATTATTTTTCTACTGGACAGAAACCAAGGATGAATATGACTAAAACCAAGGATAAATATGACTTCTTCTTTCTGGTACACAAGCAATAAAAACATGCTATTTAAATAAATTAAAATCTAGAAGCATGAAGTAGTGTGAATAAAAAATTACTTGTGGAGCTGGAGATATAGTTCAGTGGTAGAATGCTCGCCCCTCATGCATGAGGCCCTGGGTTCGATCCCCAGCACCACCAAACACAACAACAAAAAAATTGTGTCATGTGCTAGTATTAGCACATGATGTACATACACAAACCTATAAGACTCAATCACTATCTGGAGCATGAAAGGGAGGGAAGGGGGAGGGAATAGGGTGGGATTGGAGGGAGGGCTAAATGTGCAATGTGTGCATGTATGATGTTCATACCCTGACATATATCAAAATGTATAATTATAATTTACAATGCACCAATAAATGAACATTAAGAAA
>PVJS01028477.1:0-25475 GCA_004027185.1 Glis glis | reverse complement strand
CCTTCCAAGCAAAGTGCACAACCAGGTGCACTGCACGAAGTTCTGCCCACTGGGAAGATTTCCCTTCACCACTGTCCTTCAGGGATGTCCCAGAGAGGGGCTGCAGGGCTGCCGCTGTCCATTTTCGGGTAGTGCCTGCATATCGTGCAGCACCATCTGTAAACCAAGCCTGAGCTTTCTCTTCTTCTGTCAACTGATCGTATGGTACACCCCATGAGGCCATAGGTTCACACTGGGGGACAGAAGGCACTATAGCCAGAAAACCAACTAAGAGAATAAATTCTTGTAATTCTGTTATTCTAGAACCACTCCTGATATCAAAATCTGTATTGGACAGGGTTCACTAGATTAACAGAATTCACAGAATGAGTATATTTGAAAAAAGGGATTTATCAGATGGGCTTATAGTTTGAAGCAATGTAGTCCCAAGTTCTGAATGCACGCAGAGAGTCAGAGGAACCAGTAGCTGGTCGAGCGGTCTAAGACCTGGAGTCTTAGGATTGGAGAAACCACTAATTCAGTCCCAGTACAAGATGTGAAGATCAGGAAGCTCTTTGGAGAAATGATGGTGAAGTTTCAGTTCGAAGGGCTGGAGGCCGACGATCTCAGACAAGAACAGAAGATCAAGAAGCTCTTCAGAGAAACAGCGAAGTTCCAGTTCTATGAGCTGGAGGCCTATGATCTTAGGCGACAGCAGATGCGTTTTCTTTGGAAAGAGTCACACGAGTCACGCAGCGCTCTACGCGGCTTCTCCCTCTTTTATCTAAGTCCTGCACCTATCAGAATCCTGCTGCCTACATTCAGGGCAGGACTTTTTGTTTAATCTGCTGTTACACACCCAAAGTTACATGATCTTGGGTGTGTCATGATCAGGTCAAGTTGACAAACTAGATTGACTATCACATGGAGCTATAAATATAGATACACATGCATTAGTCTGGTAATTTGGTTTCCATTCTTTTGGGGAGATACCTAGAAGTGGTATTGCTGGGTTATATAGTAGGTTCATTCCCATTCTTCTGAGGATCCTCCACACTGTTTTCCAAAGTGGTTGTACTAATTTGCAATCCCACCAACAGTGTATTAGAGTTACTACTTCTCCGCATCCTTACCAGCATTTGTTATTGTTTGTGTTTTTAATGATTGCCATTTTAATTGGGGTTAGGTAAAATCTGAGGGTAGGTTGATTTGCATCTCTCTAATGGCTAATGATGTTGAACCTTTTTTTCATACATTTATTGACCATTTGTATTTCTTCTTTTGTGAAGTAACTATTTAGTTCATTTGCTCATTTTTTGATTGGGTTGTTTGTTTGTGTTTTTTTCAGTGAGTTTCTTGAGTTCTCTGTATATTCTATATATTAGTCCTCTATCAGAGGGATAGCTGGTAAAAATCTTCTCCCATTCTGTCAGCTCTCTGTTGAGGATCTTGATAGTTTCCTTTGCTGTGCAGAAGCTCTATAGTTTAATGCAATCCCATGTATTGATCCTCTTTTTAACTTCTTATGCCTTTGGAGTCTTGTTGAGGAAGTTTTGCCTGTGCCTATGTGTTGAAGAGCTGGACCTATGCCCTCTTCAAGTAGCTGCCAGGTCTCTGGTCTAATTTCCAGGTCTTTGATCCAGCTTGAATTGACTTATGCAGGTTGAGAAAGTGGGGTTTATTTCCATTTTCTGCATGTGGTTAACCACTTTTGCCAACACCTGAAGAGACTATCTTTTTTACAGTGTATGTTTTGGGCTCCTTTGTCAAAAATCAATGGGCTGTAAGTATGTGGATTTGTTTCTGAGTCTTGTATTCTGCTCCATTGGTCTATGTGTCTGCTTTTGTGCCAATACCATGCTGCTTTTATTACTATGACTCTACAGTAGAGTTTGAAGTCAGGTATTGTAATGCCTCCTGCATGGTTCTTGTTGCTGAGGACTACTTTGACTATTCTGGGTTTTTTGTTGTTCCAAATGAATTTAACGTCTGAGTTTTCTTTGTCTGTGAAGAACAACCTTGGTAATTGAATGGGTATTGCATTGAATCTGTAGATCACTTTTGGAAGAATGGCCATTTTCATGATATTTATTCTGCCTCTCCAAGAGCATGGGAGATCTTTCCATTTCCTAAGATCTTCTTCAATTTCTTTTTTCAATGTTTTATAATTTTCCTTGCAGAGGTCTTTTAGATCCCTTTTTAGGCTTATTCCTAAGTATTTTATTGTTTTGGGGATATTGTGAGTGGAAATATTTTCTGGATTTCTTTTTCAGTGGATTTATAGTTGGCATATAGAAACACTTATGATTTTTTAAGATTGATTTTGTATCTAGACACTGCTAAGTTTGTTGATCAGTTCTATAAGCCTTTTTGTTGAGTTTGTTGGGTCTTCTCTTTATCCTCTCTAACAGCAAGGATAGGCACCACCTTAACTTTTTCTGAGTGATGGTTAGTGTGCCTTCCATCTCCATTTCTTCTACAGACCAGGTGAAAGACAAAGTCTCATGCTCAAGTTAATGTCAGATGAGGACCGATTTTATTCAACTGGTGCAGAGATGAGTAGAGAGTTTGGGATTTTTTTGTTTGTTTTGTTGTTATTGTTGTTTGTTTTGTTTTTGTGGTACTGGGGATGAAATCCAGGGTCCTTTTACCTCTGGGCTACACCCCCAGCCCTATTTTATTTTATTTTTTTAAATTTGGAAACAGGGTGTCACTAAGTTGCTGAGAGCCTCTCTAAGTAGCTGAGGCTGGCTGCAAACCTGTGATCCTTCTGTCTCAGCCTCCCAAGTACTGGGATTATAGTAGTACAACACCACGCCTAGCTGAGAGTTTTAAGAAGAGAATGCACACCTGGAATACCAGTACTTGAGAGGCTGAGACAGGAGGGTCACAGGTTCAAGGCCAGCCTCAGCAACTTAGCAAGACCCTCAGCAACCTAGAAAGATACTGCCCCATAATTAAGATAAAATTAAAAAAATAAAAAGGGCTGGGAGTGTAGATCAAAGGCAGAATGCCCCCTGGGTTAAATCCCTACTATCAAGGGGAAAAAAAAAAAAAGCTCGGCATAGGGGTGTGGCCTGGAGCTGTAAGAAACTAAGCCAGTGTGTGAATCTTTTCCTCCTGGGAGAGAGAGCATGGGCAAAATCTTTTGTCATGAGATTCTTCAGTTTGTTTGTTTTATATAAGACAAGTTTGAGGCTTCATCAGGAAGAGGGCTCATAGGAGAATAACCCCGTCTTAGTTGAGAAAATGGTATTGTCAACCCTCAGTTTCAGAGATTCTGCTCTCCCCCAAAAGAGTCATATCCCTTTTCCTAATACAGTAATTACACTCTCAGAACTTATTTGCTAGGTCAATTTCTGGGCCAGCTCCTGACTTTCTACAGAGTCACTTCATATTCATCCCTCTTGTCTGAATTTCTTCCTTCCTTTCTGGCCAAAGGTGGCTTTCCCTTCTTTGAAAATTGTCCAGCAAGTGTTTAAAAATACATCACATTTTGTCCTAAAATCAATTTTTATAAGAGATTGGAAAAGATAATCCACTTCAGCAAAACTCATCAACATTAATATAATTTATACTATAATATCATATTGCCAGAGAAATGAAGGGAAAAAGGTAATGCAGAAATTTTGAAGTTACCCGCCACTGAGTGTTTCCAGCTCTGCTATTTATTGGTTATTTGTATAATAATGACAAAACAATGTGATGCATATTTAATTCAAGGAATGTTTATTAAAACTCTGCCCTTTTTCTATACTAAACTAGTGAAATACGTATGCTACACAAATTGAATTTGAAATGTGATATGGTATAATTGATTGAAGATTGAAGAGAATCTAAATAGTTCAGCTCTTTTGTCTTAATGCACCAGAAACTTCAGAGCTGTTTATATTGGTACCAGGAGAAGTTTCTAAATTTTTGTAAACACTGACAAGAATGGAGACAAAAAGGTATGCCTTTGTGTGAGAGTATAAAAGCAAACTTGCTAAATAGCACTGTGATAGTAATTCTGAAGTAGTTTGGTGGTAACTAAAATGTTGTCCTAAATTGTGTTACTCTGCCAATCAAATAGACTCTAATTAATTTGCATACATATATTCTATTCTTTATAGTTTAGAAAGCACCTAAACTGCATCCAAAGATTCTGAAGTCACAATTTAAACTCTAATTGAGGGCTTTGAACTCGAATGATCTGCATGTTATAATTTTTCCACTCCTGATTTTATATCTCTTACATATTCTATTTACTACAAAATGAAACTACAATTTTCCTGGAGTACTAAATGCTCCCTGAATTTTGAGTTGTATTTCCATAGCATATAAGAATCATGACTGAGTCAGAGGCAAATTCTTGTTGCCAAAAATGATGTCTATGGCAATTTCCTACTTTTTTTTCTGAATCTCTAGCTTGCAAATTACTTGAAAATATTTAATTCAACTGATTGAAACCAAAACTAATTATTACCTGAACATGATTGCCTGAAATTAAACCAAGTGTTTTCTTGTCATTTCTCTGAGACAGTGACATAATATATTGTAGAGAAAGACATAAACCTGGAATACCCAGTTCTGTTTATAATACAAATTATTTTTAAATTAATTTCTATTTGAAAATATAGAAACACCTCCTTAGATACCATGCCAGGTATAAAATAGAAGATTCACTTACAAAAATTATTATGTGTGCAGGACATTACACTAAAGAATTGGGCATATAGATTGATGCAAAATATGGTCCTTCTGCATAATGGATTTATAATCCACCTGGGAAATAGGAGATTTAGCTAAAATAGCATGTTTATGCTAACTTCGAAATTAGCCTTTTAAATAAAAAGAGAGCTTGGGCATACAGAAACAGTAATGATTACCAAACTCTAGATGCTATCAGGATCTTCAAAGAGCAACTAGAAGCCAGACTGGGAGTCAGTGGAGAAAAGGTAGGTTTCAAATCAAAGAATATAAACGTCACTGTCCATGGGGGTCAATCAGCAATTCAAGTGGAAGCAGCATCCTGAGGATGGAAAGCTCAGTGCACATGTCCCAACCAGGCAGACACTTGGCTTGGGTAGATTCAGAAGGAAGGTGGACTCAGATGCAGTAGATAGCCCAATGTCATGACAACCAGAATATCTGGTTTTATATTAAAAATCCAGATTTTTAAATATTAACAAACAATGGTCATTAGAAAAATGGAATAGAATAAAAAAGGTAATCCACAGTTATAAACTTATCATTGCTACCAGCATGAAACATTAGATTTAAATATAGATTTAAATAGAGACTGGAGATTACCATTTCAAATACTACTCTGTTACTCTTTTAAAAATTGTGACTAAAGGAAGGAGAAACACTGTAAGCTGAAGCACATTTTGTATATTTAGAAATTAAAAAAATATGCTAGTTAGGCTAGGTAGCTGCTATGATGAGAATAAACTATGTTTCCAGGGGATGGGGATACAGCTCAGTGGTAGAGTGCTTGCCTAACATGCAAGGCCCTGGGTTTTATACCCAGCTCCACACTCACACACAAAAAGTTTTCATTTTAATTATTTCAATGCAGATTATAATGTCAAGTTTTCATTGATTTCATGAGCAAACAAACAGAACTCATAAAAGTAGGAAATAGCTAAAAGACAAAATAAATATCTTATAGGAAAATATCAATCTCATGAAACAATAAGACAATCAGATATTATCTTTAAAGAAAAACAAGATATGTGTAAATATCTAAATAGGTTCTGATTTAAAGATGTTTTTTCCAGAAAAAATCTAAATTATTTAATTTTTTTGTGGTTCTGGTGATTGAACCCAGGATCATTCTACTTCTGAGCTACACCTCCAGCCCTGTTTTTTATTCTTTATTTTGAAACAGGGTCTCACTAAGTTGTGGAGGGCCTCACTAAGTAGCTAGGCTGGCCACAAACCCAGATCCTCCAGTCTCAGCCTCCCAAGTACTGGGATTACAAGTGTGGGTCACCACACCTGGCTTAAATATGGAACTGCCAAGAAAATTTTAAAACTGGTACAAGTGTTCCACTATGCATAAGAAAAATTCAATTAAAAAAACATGCTTTTCCCTTTATTCTACTTGAAACTCTTTGGTCAATGCTAAGTCCAAAAGAGAGAGTTTCATTAAGCATAGGTAATAACACCTTTCAGAAGGATGGCATGATCTCTGTTCCTACCTATGTATCACAGAGATGAATAGAGTTATCCATTTGCCCCTTGTACTATCGTCACTTATGGACTAACTGGAGAAACTTATTAATGTAACAATTCTTATAGAATTACATGATTTTAGTCAGCAAGTAGCTGGTTGAGAAGGAATTGAGAATTTACTTTCTCAAGAACAAATGAAAATGATCTTTAATAATTTTAATAATTTAAGTTCTCATTCTCTCCTGTTTTAATTTGTTCAACAGGTATTATATACTGTATTTATTACACCAAAGTGTTTACACAAAGATGAATCAAAATAGAGACAAATAGATTGTTTGATCCTAGCAGAAGAGGAATCCTTCTGATCAGAATGTCTTCACCTTTATTAAAATAATTATGTTTAAAATCATTTATTTTTATTAGAGATTTTTCTGTTGGGTATTTGCCAGATTTCTATTATGAATTTAAGTTCTGTCATATTCAGATTAAGCACTCCTGTGCTAAACTACCATAAGTATCTTTCCTTCTCTTAATACTGAAGACTGGTGTCCCCAACACTACCACATGTATTTTAATGCTGAATGTTGAACGTCAGTGTATGGTACCATCTGAATTTTGTTTCATGGGAAAAACTGAGGGAGTGAAGATTTTATCAGAATCAGATGGTAAGGAAGATTACTGAAAACTTCTTAGCAGTGAGGAAGGAAAAAAAACTTTTAAGTAAAAGAAAATGTTAAAGAGAAGCACAAGAGAGCAAATGCAAGAGTATACTGTCACATGATTTTCATTACTAATTGTATATATATATTTCTTTGTGAAGACTTCTATTACTAAAATGATGAGCAAAATCACTGAAAGAAATAAAGAAATGTGTAATCTGAGAGGCAAAGAACAACAAAGAAATCTCAATGGAAAAGATCAGAGGAGAAGATAAAACTTATTTTTTTAATCTAGAATGATCTCTACTTAAGTGTATTTGTGAAAAGTCGCATAACTTTAATAACTCACTCAGGTACTTAAAGGAGAATGTTGACGTCATGGAGGAAAGAACAGGCTAAATAATAGAGCTAAGAGAGAGAAGACTTTCCACTATTGTCCAGGATAAATGCATGTTTCTCACAGCTTCAGGAAGAATTTTGAATTACTTATTGAGTGAATTGAAATAGCATAAGAGAGAGTTTATGAGCCCAGGTGTAAATATTGTTAATGCTCTGAGAGTAATCCAAACCTAGTACTGGATAAGAATTTATGAGGTGCTTACAGGGGTTCAAGACTACAGCCCAACCAGAGATTTGACCTTCCTCCCACTGTGACTTACACATGATCAAAAATGGAAAACTTGCATTAGTGCAAAGTTGATTTGAGTGCTTCAATTTCAGTTCATTTTATTAGTTTATAAAAAGAATGAAAATGTTTTGTGTGATAAAATCAGAAAGCAATACTTTTTCTCACAGTAACACAGGATCAAATTTTTAGAAATGGTTTTCTCTGTTGGCACACTGAACATTTTCATGTCCCTAAAGGTGAACAGTTTGATTGAAAAGAGGAAGATGTCCAGGTGCAGAAATCTAATAGTATTCCTAAGCAACACTTAGTTATCCACTCTTCAGTAAAAGGAGAAACTACTTCCAAAATAAAGAGTACCTAAACACTTATAAAGAAAATTCATCGAAATTCTGAATAAAAATTTTTGTTGGCTGGTACAACCAGCTCCTAATAATGCTATAAATTATATATAAGCATTGTTTATTTTTAAGGCAATACCATGGAAAAATATATGATCTCTGTGTGTGAATGTGGCTGCAAAATTCAATAGTGGCCAGTAACACATTAAGAAATTTTTATAGACATGAAATTGACAGTTGGCAGCAATAATAATTCTAACAGCCTCAGATGGCTTCTAAATCTTTGTCTTAGAATTCTGTGTGTCCCAACACTTTTGCTTCAAGAGTTACTAAATTTTCATGAATATACTTTAAAATCTTATATATTTTGCATGTAAGATTTAACTTTCTATAAAACAACCATTGCAAGATGCACTCAACATATACTATGGTTTAGGTATATCCCTTAAAATCCACAGGTTGGAAGCTCACTTCTCAGTTTGGCAGCGTTGGTGTTCGGGTCATGGGGATGAAGCTTTCATGGATGAATTAACGCTTTTCCCACTGGTAATGGGTTATCTGTCATGAGAGTTTGGTTCTTTTTTCTCATTTTGTCATAAGTTGAAGCCACTCAAGGTCCTTACCAGAAGCTGAGCAGATACCAACATCATGCTCGTGGACTTCCCAGACACTAGAATCTTGAGCCAAATTATACTTTTTTTTCCCATAAATTATTTAGTCTCAAGTATTTCTATTATGGCAACAGAAAAATGTACTAAGATATATTTAAGGGGGTATTCTTTAATTAAAATAATTTTAAATTAATAATTAAAGTTTAACAACGCAATGCATAGTCACATAGATCACTATGTTCTGACACTCCTGGATGTTGACAGATTAGTGTATTTTTCCTCAGTGACCTCATTAGAATTGAGAAACCCTTAGCTATTGAGTTATGAGTCTGACCAGTAGCACTTGGAAAAGGCAATAGATCCGTGTGATCTCAGAAGCAGAAAACTAAGACATATTATAGACGACTTAGTGTTGGTTTATATTCATTTATTTTGTGTGTGTGGTACTGGGGATTGAACACAGGGGCATTCTACCTCTGAGATATGGCCCCGGCTCTACTTTTTATTATTTATTTTTAAGCAGGGTTTCAAGGATTCCAAGATGGCAACTGAGGGAGACACCACATTGTGATCCCTCTGAAACCTATCCTGAACTCAGTCACTGTGAAAGCAGCTTCTCGACAGGAGAAGAAAAGCAACGAAAAATTGAATTAAACAACGAAAAATTTGAAATGCGACGGAATCAGAGCCAGAAGACAAAATAGGACAATAAAAAGCGCCAAGCCTCTTGCCTAAGGAACAGCAGTGAAGCCATCTTGGCCGGACCGAGCCGGTGGTTACTAGCATTGCAGCTTCCACATGCCACCAACAAAGAAGCCATAGACCTGTTGTAAATCCAGCAACTGCAGATCAGCAGCAACAAAGGCAAGCAGCAACTCCCTCTACGCTGAACAGAGGCCCAAACTGTGGCGGCGGTGGCAGTGACGGTGATGCCATCTTGATCGAACTGTGCCGGCAGCTACTGGCATTGCAGCTTCTGCAGGCCACCAATAAAGAAGCCAGTGACCTGTTGTGAAGCCAGCAACTGCAGATCATCAGCAACGAAAGCGAGTAGCAATTTGCTCCACACTCAACAGAGACCCAAATGACCAGAACCTGTGGCAACACAGCTGAGCCCACTACCTTCACTAGAGATTAAGAGCAGCACTCAACGAGACTGTAAGTCAATGAGCCGCCCCAGGGGGAGACCACTCAGTGTGGCCACAGGGACTTGCATGGCAAGCCATAGACTGGCAGGGTCTGAGACTTTGGGGATCACCACTGTGGAGGTGTGAGTAGGGTCAGCTATAAGATGCAGTAGATGTACCATGACCAAGTCAGGTTCATCCCAGGGATGCAAGGCTGGTTCAACACACAAAAAAACAATCCATGTAATCCATCACATAAACAGAACTAAAGACAAAAATCACATGATAATTTCAATAGATGCTGAAAAAGCATTTGACAAAATCCAACACCCATTCATGATAAAAACACTGCAGAGAATCAGAATAGAAGGAACATACCTCAACATCATAAAGGCATTATACAATAGGCCCACAGCCAACATCATGTTGAATGGGGAAAAACTATGAGAGTTCCCCTTAAAAACAGGAGCAAGGCAAGGATGTCCACTGTCACCACTCCTTTTCAATATAGTGCTAGAGACTCTAGCCAGAGCAATAAGGCAAGAGAAGGAAATCAAAGGACTGCACATAGGAAAAGAAGAAATGAAACTATCTCTATTTGCAGATGACCTGATATTATACTTAGAAGACCCAACAAACAGAACAAAAAGGCTTATAGAACTGATCAATAAATTCAGCAAAGTGTCTAGATACAAAATCAATCTTAAAAAATCAGAAGCTTTTCTATATGCCAACCATAAACCCACTGAAAAAGAAATCCAGAAAATATTTCCACACATTATATACCCCAAAACAATAAAATACTTCAGAATAAGCCTAACCAAGGATGTAAAAGACCTCTACAAGGAAAATTATAAAACATTGAAAAAAGAAATTGAAAAAGATCTTAGGAGATGGAAAGACCTCCTATGCTCTTGGATAGGCAGAATAAAGATCATCAAAATGGCCATTCTTCCAAAAGTGATCTACAGATTCAATGCAATACCCATTCAATTACCAAGGTTGTTCTTCGCAGACATAGAAAAATCAGACGTTAAATTCATTTGGAACAACAAAAAACCCAGAATAGCCAAAGTAGTTCTCAGCAACAAGAACCATGCAGGAGGCATTACAATACCTGACTTCAAACTATACTGTAGAGCCATAGTAATAAAAACAGCATGGTATTGGCACAAAAGCAGACACATAGACCAATGGAGCAGAATACAAGACTCAGAAACAAATCCACATACTTACAGCCAATTGATTCTTGACAAAGGAGCCCAAAACATACACTGTAAAAAAGATAGTTTCTTCAACAAATGGTGTTGGCAAAACTGGCTAACCTCATGCAGGAAAATGGAAGTAAACCCCACTTTCTCAACCTGTACAACAGTCAATGCAAGCTGGATCAAAGACTTGGAAATTAGACCAGAGACCTTTCAGCTACTTGAAGAAGGCATAGGTCCAACTCTTCAACACATAGGCACAGGCAAAAACTTCCTCAACAAGACCCCCCCCCAAAGGCACAAAAAGTTAAAAAGAGGATCAATAACATGGGATTGCATTAAACTGAAGAGCTTCTGCACAGCAAAGGAAACTATCAAGAACCTCAACAGAGAGCTGACAGAATGGGAGATGATTTTTGCCAGCTACCCTCTGATAGAAGACTGATATCTAAAATATACAGAGAACTCAAGAAACTCACTGTAAAACAAACAAACAAACAACCCAATCAAAAAATGAGCAAAAGAACTAAATAGGCACTTCACAAAAGAAGAAATACAAATGGCCAATAAATGTATGAAAAAAGGTTCAACATCATTAGCCATTAGAGAGATGCAAATCAAAGCTACCCTGAGATTTCACCTAACCCCAATTAGAATGGCAATCATTAAAAACACAAATAACAAATGCTGGTAAGGATGTGGAGAAGTAGGAACTCTAATACACTGTTGGTGAGATTGCAAATTAGTACAACCACTTTGGAAAACAGTGTGGAGGATCCTCAGAAGTCTGGGAATGAACCTACCATATGACCCAGCAATACCACTTCTAGGTATCTACCCAAAAGAATGGAAACCAAACTACCAGACTAATGCTTGAGTATCTATGTTTATAGCTGCACAATTCACAATTGCCAAAATATGGAACCAGCCAAGATGTCCATCAACAGATGAATGGATTACAAAACTATGGGATATGTACACAATGGAATTTTACGCAGTCATAAAGAACAAAATTACGTCATTTTCAGGGAAAGGGTTATATTTAGAGAACATTATGCTTAGTGAGATTAGTCAGTCACAAAAAGTGAAAAGTTGGATGCTCTCCCTAGTATGCAGAAGCTAGGGGGAATAGGGCATAGGAGGGACTCCAGACAAAGATGGAGAAAACCTTAGATGAGTAAGGAAGGCGACCTAACTGAGGGAGATGGGAGGGGGGAAGAGGGAAACACCCTAATGCACAGGATGTACATACACAAATTTATCAAAGTCAACTTCTATGCTGAGCATGAGAAGGAGGGAAGGGGGAAGGGGTGGGGGTGGGAATTGGGGGAGGGCTAATTGACCAATGTATGCATGTATACTTCTATCACCCTGAAACCCATCAAGATGTATGATTACAATGCGCCAATAAAAAAATACACATATAACTGAAAAAAAAGCAGGTCTCACTAAGTTTCTGAGGCTGGCCTCCAACCTGTGATCCTCCTGTCTCAGCTTCCCAGGTACAAGGATTACAGGCACACATCACCAAGCCTGTCTCTAAGTTTTGGTTTATGACAGTACCAAAATATTTTAAGGAAAGAAGATTAATATTGGAGATATAATAAGTGGACTTATAATCACATCATATTTAGTGTTACTATAGACTGAGGCTTTGGGCAGCCTCATTTGTTTAAAACCATACAGTCATAAATTTTTTACAAAGATCCCTTTCCACTTTCAAAGCTTTATTTGATGCACAATGACTTTAATCTTTGGCTAGGCATAGAATATTTACAATAGTTGAAATTCAGTTCTTTTCAATGATATTTACTAATGTTATTTGAGTAGATCTGGAAGAGTGGGAGACAATGAGGACAAACTAGGGATAAGAAAGGAGTTTAGGGACAAAAATAATATGTGCAACCTGAAGAAAAGACTTGAGTAAGTACTTTATCTGCCTTTATGTTACACCTATCTAATTCCAGGAGAAACTGGCTGCAGAAGTAATTGTGAAACTGGATCACATACTAAGTGTGAGAAATATTTTGGAGCACATGGCAACTTTGACATTATCAAGGGAAAGAGATCCTCATCCCCCAACCAGAGGTTAATATGTGCTAGTGTCACAGTGGACTGTCAGGGAAAGGTATAAGAAGACACAACACAGGCAACAGAAATAAGCAGTGAGGGCGATCACAATGAACAATAAACTTACTAAATCTCCCAGATGCCTGATTGTGGTCACAAATCCTTCACAAAATAACAGAAAACATAGGCATACCCCAGTACTGAATCTTACCATGGTCTATTCATTCTCCTGGGGTAACAAAACCACTGTTAAATTAAACACAGGGCCAATTTGATTTCAGATATTGTTGTCAGCATTGACAAAAAGAATTAAGGAATGATGTACTTTTGCAAGTAGAGCAATTTCAAGTTTTTTGTTTTAAAAAAATAGAGTAGTCAACTGAAATATTTTTTAAAAAACTGATGACATTGTCATCTTTTTCAAATTACTCAAAGGCAGTTCAAAAAATTAAATGCATATTACTTGTAGTTTCCAAAGATCACTGCAACAGCCTTTCCCATGTCACATGGTCCTTATGAATAATGTCATTCCCACATCAACAAATAAAGTCAATTTTTCATTCCCTTGAAGAAATCCCTGGTTTAGTTTTATGACCTGTTTTGGCTAAAAGAAGGCACTGAACATGAGGCTGTATAACTAAAAGGCTTCTAAAATGGTAATGAAAATCTTCTATTCTCATCTACATAGTTATGGAAAAACACTTTCCCAGACTTATACCACAAAACGTCTCACAGTAATTTTAAAATTTATGCATTCTAGATATATCAGTTTGTTAGTTTTTATGGATGAGTAATGTTCCATTGTATAGACATTCCACACTTCATGTATTCATTCATCCAATCCATTGATAGTCATGTCCATTTTTTTAGCTACCATGAGTAAAACTGCCATTTGCACATTCAAAAAAGAAAAAAAAAACCAGCAAGTGTGTGTGTGTGTGTGTGTGTGTGTGTGTGTGTGTGTGTGTTCTTCTGTCATAGCAGCATGGCTTATTCTAACAATGCAAGGTTGGTTTAATACATAAAAATAATTAACATAATACAATGTAATAAAAAGTAGGAGAGAAAAACAGGCTATCTCTATAGATGAAAGAAAATTATTTGACAGCTACAGCGCTTATTCATGATAAAAACTCTCAAGAAACCAGAAAGGGCCATCCTTGACCTGATAAAGCATATCCATGCAAAAGCTATAGATCACATAATACTTTGTGGTGAGATACAAAACACTACTCCTTTTTATGAAAAATGGATGAAGGGTGTCTGCTCTAACCACTGCTCCTTCACATAGTTCTGATCATAACCAGAGCAACAAGTCAAGAGAAAGAATTTAATATATACAGATTAAAGAGAAGTAGAATTATAGGAAATATATATATATATATATATATATATATATTTACATATATATATGTTTCTTAAAATAGATAGATACAACTAAACTGATAGCAGTTTATAAGAGGCTTAAGATACAATGTCAACATGGCAAAACAAATTGTTCCTCCAACATTAGCAATAAAAAAATTGTGAATGAAATAGAAAGCAGTACTATGTATGAAATAGAAAGCATCAAAAATACAAAATATTTAGGAATAAATTTTGTGAGCCATAAGCAAGATCTATACCCTATAAGTTCATAAAATATCAATAAGAAAAATTCAATATGTCCTGCATAAATGATGAATATTTCATTTTCACCAGCCAGAAAATATATAAATCAATGGTGCACAATGGGAAGTCCAGAAAATTGATCCATATAGAAATGGTCAATTGATACTTGACAGAGGGCCGGTCAAGCAGAACTGTCTTTTCAACAAATGATGTTAAAACAACTGCCTATACATGTAAACAAAAACCAAACAGCTATCTTTGCCTCCTACCACACATAAACATTAACTTAGAATGAATCAGATTCATGTTAATAAGAAAATCTTTCAACTTCTAGAACACATATTTCCAAATTAGTTTAAGGCATTTTTTAGATTAAACTTATAAAAGCATGGCCTATAAAATAAAAATAATAAGAATAATAAAAACTTCTGTTCTCTGAAATATAGTATTAAGAAAATGAAAATTCAAGCTACAAATTTAGAGAAAATATTCCCAACACATATATCTGACAGGGGAATTAAATCTCTATCCCTATCATTATCCATCTATCTGTCAATCTATCAGCCTATAGCTCTATATCTATATCTATCTAACAAGAACTAACATACCAGAAGTAAGAAGATAAAAACTCCCAAATGGGAAAAGATTTGAAGAGACACTTCAAATAAGATGACATAATTGCTAATCAGCATATAAAAAGATTCTCAACATCATTATTCATCAAGACAATGCATACTAAAGTTACAATGAGATGCCACTAGGCACCCAATAGACTCTAAATTTTAAAAGCTTATACTACACAGTGAGTAACTAGAGTTAGTATCACTGAACCCTCCTAGTTTACTGGTGGGAATATAAAGTGTTTCCTAAATATTTTGAAAACAAGCTTAAGAATATTTTACAGAGTTAAGTATATACTTGCCATATAACTCAGCAATTCAACTCTGAAGTATTTACCAAGAAAAAGCAAATGTCTATGTAAACACTTGTACATTAATATTCATAATGTGTCTATTCATAGCTCCAATGTGGAAATGGCCCAAATATCCATCATCTGGTTAATGGATAAATTGTCGTTTATCTGTAGAACTGAATGCCACTCAGCAATAAAATGGAAAGAATTAATGTTATACGTGACCACATGCATGAATATCAAATATGCTAAGTGAAAGATGTCAGACATAAAGTCTATAGACTGTATATTTCCATTTATGTGAAAAAAAATCTAAGAGTTGAAGAAAATGGTGAATATCACGTGATACTGAAAAGAGTAATTCATATGCCTTTATGAGCTTGTATGGCATGAGTCTTTACATTCTAAGATAGTACCTATATCAAGAGTTCAATAAATATATTCAATTTTTATATTTCCCATATAGTAAAATATTTATATATATTACACAGGCATTTCACACAAAACAGTTTCCTTTGATCCTTGTATTATTCTAATGGAATGCTGCCAGAGGTTTTTTTTTTGACAGATATTTATTTAGAAAAGTAAAATATACACATTCATGGGAGAATGTCAGCAACCCCAAAAGTGAGAGAGGCTGTAGTTCGAATTCTAAGCATGAGATTCAAATAGTCTAGGATTCATTCAATGTTGATGAGCTATTTTGCATTGGGTAAATTCCATCATTTGACTTCAGAGTCTAATTATGTCCCATTATCCAATATGGTCATGCACCTATACCCAAGTATACATATGCGTGCAGAGGTGACTCCTAGGGGATATATCTACAAGTCTCGGTATGCACAAATATGTGCATAATCTAAATATGAAGAAGTTCAGAATCTACATTTTCTATTCTATCTTTATTGATTCCTTTTTCCACCAAATATATTCGATTGTCTTTCAACCTAAAATATACAGAAATAAAAGTAATAAACTTTTCCTTGGCCTGCCCTCTTTATCTAATTTACTCAAAAGAAATTGGCAAACTAAAGGATTTACTAATCCATTCATAGTGACCTATCTCACCTCTTTCCCTGATGTCTCTACGGCACTATGCCCTTTACTTACTCCCTCATCCCCTGCCTTCTCTGCAGCTAAAGAAACCTATTTCCAGTCCCAAGATTCTTCACTTTTATGATATGTTTATTTGAAGATAGTTCAGCATATTCTGAGGTGTTCATGTGGGCATACATTATACTGATTTCATTTTTATATTCATTCCTTCTCTTACATCACACCAAGCCTGAATCTTGAGTCAAATACATTTTTCCCTGAGAAATGGAGAAAACTTGACTCAGGAGCTACATGAAAACATTACTCCATTTTTGTTGTCAACTAATAAATGGCTATCAAATATCTGATATAAATCTTGTTTCTCTTTATTTCTAAGTAGGTGTGTGTGTGTGTGTGTGTGTGTGTGTGTGTGTGTGTGAGTGTGTGTAATTCCATTCTGGTGATTCTGCATTCATGACACTTTAGAAATTTTTATTCTCAAATTTAAAAGTGCTGCCTCCTATTTGCTTCCTTTTAACATCCCTTACATTGCTTGTCTCCTCCTCCTCTTCTTCCTCATTATATTTTCCTTTAATTTTCTATGCCTGCACCAGTTACATATAACGTTTTTGTTGTTAATTCTCAATGGTTAGAGCAAAGACTAAAGAGGATGCTAAACTTAGTCCAACATTATACCACTCTCTTTCCAAGAGATACTTCCATCTCTGTTTATTTAACATGTGTTAATAAAGAAAAAGACCACAAATACAATTATAAAATATAATTGATTTTAAATTGCATTTAATTTTAACACATTAATGCTTTTGGTAAATAAACAGATAAAGAGATGGTTATCATAATTTTCCAATATGGTTTTAATTAAAACAGCTACAAAATTTACTGATAGTGTTTAGTACAGCTACTTTGAAAGACAACCTCATGGTTTCTAACAAAGCTTAACATAATCTTACCATACAACCTAGCTATGACAACCCTCAGTATTTACCCAACTGACATGCAAACTTATATCAATTTAAAAATCTATATATAAATGATGAGAGCAGATTGATCCATAATCAATAAAACCTGGAGCAATCAAGATGTCTTTTTGTAGGTAAAAGGATAAAATATTGTGGTACATCTATGAAACATTCATCAGTAAAATTAAATGAGCTATTGAACCAAGAAAAGATGAGGACAAACCTTAAGTATATCTTGTCCATTGAAAGAAACTGGCCTAAAAGGAAATAAATTGGAGGCTTCCAGTTCATGTGATATTTGAAAAAGAAAAAAAAATAGAGTGTATAAACAAATCCCTCTTTGGAACCCAATGAGAGAGGGACAGAGTTGAATTGGTGAATCACAGAGGATTTTTTAGAACAGTGAAACTGTTTTGCATGATATTGTAGGACAGATGACACTATGCATTTGTCAAAATCCATGTTGTTTAGAGCACAAAACATGGGTATTAATGCATGCAAACTTTAAAATAATGCATTTAGGATGTCAAGGGATCCCAGAATGAGATTCATACTGCGACAAAAAAATAACTATATTAAGATGTATCAAATGACCGCAATGAAGAAACAGAGAGAAAAGGTGCTGATCTAATTGACCTTTGAAATGAGTAAAATCTGTAATACTAAAAGCAAAAGAACTGCATGTAAGTAGTGTACTCTAGTGGAAAAAATTCACTTTCCAAGGCTATACGGGATAACAATTGTAATTCTATAATACGTGTATGTTGGAATTGAAGAATTAAGTAAGTTTGTGGTGAATGACAAGAGGCAGGATTCCCATGAGTGTACAGAGAAGTAAAAGAAGACCAGAATAATCTATATAGTAACAAATTTGAATTGGAGACAACAGTGTGAATGCATGTTTAGTTGAATTTAAAGATGAATATGTATAGAAATACTTACAGATGTTTCCATGCACATTTTAGTATACATATACATATGTTCTTGGTCTGTCAGCTGAAAGGACCTAGAAGGAACAACCTCTTAGGATCAACGAGCATATGTAACACTTTGATGGATTTTAATACCATTCAACAATTAAAGAAACCAGAGGTTCTAGGAAAATTAACTAATTATAGAACTGGAGCAGGAAAATATGAAAGATGAACCTGGAGTATATTACAATGCCAAACAATAAGAAAGTATACAATAAATAAATAAGGTCATAATGGCCAAAACTAGAATAATTTGAGAGTAAGACAATAAAAAAGCAGTATGGCTCATAACTCTATATAATAAATATCTGTGAGTGCATATGTATATAAACTAATGGTTAAATAAATAAACAAGGGATAAGGAGACAAATCTCTTCTGGCAAAAGAATATTCTAAGAAAAAAAATGTGTGAGAGCAGCAGAACTTCCCACTCCTTGAATGTGGGCTGAACATAATTATTTCCTCCCAAAGAGTACTACAATCCTATGGGTAGGAGAGGAAATAAAGAGTGACTTTATTTATTTGTTCATGTATTTATTTGTTTTGTGGTACTGGGGATTGAACCCAAGGACATTCTACCTCCGAGCTACACCTCCAGCCCAATTTTTTATTCTTTATTTTGAAACAGGGTCTCACTAAGTTGCTGAGGGCCTCACAAGCTGCTGAAGCTGGCTGTGAACCTGTGATCCTCCTGTCTCAGCCTCCCAAGTACTGGGATTACAAGCGTACCCCACCACGCCCAGCTTAGAGTGACTTTCTAGTTTTGAAATCCGACAAACACTACCCCTGCCAGCTGTTCGGGTCAACACGAATCATAAGTCATGTTGACGGTGTGTTGTGTAGTCTTTAAATTGTTCTTTACTTCTGTGTTTTTTTTTCCTCCCAAAAGGTATGACCCACATTAAATCATGGAAACAAATATCAAGCAAATCTCAATAGAATAATTCTACAAAATACCCAAGCAATTCTCCTCAAAACTATCAGCAATATATAAAAAAGAAACTTCTGAAAAATGTCACAGATAGGAATGACAACTAAATGTATTGTGGTGTCTTCAATGGGATTCTAGAATAGATGAAGAATATTGGGTAAAAACTAAGTAAATATGCATGAAATATAAACTTTAGTTAATAATAACATGTATGCTGGGAGTACACCTGTTATGTGTGCTGGGATACATATATAAATATAAACTTTAGTTAATAATAACATGTATGCTTGGAGTAAGTACACCTGTAATCCCTCCCACTTGGGAGGCTGAGACAAGAAGATCACAGGTTCAAAGCTAGCCTCAGCAATTTAAGGAGACTCTGTTTAAAAATAAGAATAAAATAGGACTGGGGGTGTATCTCAGAGGTAGACTGCCCCTGGTTTCAATCCCCAGTACTACTACTAACTACTACTACTAATAATAATAATAATTATAATAATGATAACAATAATAATAATATATTGGTTCATTATATTGTAACAAATGTGTAAGAGTAACATAAATATTAGTATTGGGGAATGTATTTGGGGTCTACTGGAACTTTATATTGTCTTCTCAATTTTCTTATAAATCTAAAACTGTTCTAAAATATAAAGTTTACTTGTAAAAAGTTTGGTCATATAAAAGTATATCTAGATTTTATAATTCCTTTATTAAGTTGATAATAAATGAATAATTAATTCATTTCCCTTTTCATTCCATAAATACATCTGCTTTGTCCCTTTTTCTCTTATTATATTAAACAAATCTAGAGTTTTGTAAATATTATCATTACTATTCATCATTATTTTATATTAAAATACTTATTTGAAAAGTAATTACATGATGGATAACTTGTTTTTCCAGCGTTCTGTATACATCCATAGGTCCTTCTTTAAGTAGCAAGTGCTTAGAAGTAAATTGATTATTACAATAACAATGTGGCCAGGTGTGGTGACACACACCTGTATTCCCAGTACTCTTGAAGGCTAAGAGAGAGGATCACAGGTTGGAAGCCAGCCTCAACAACTTAGTGAGACTCTCAGCAACTTAACAAGACCCTGTTTCCAAAAATAAATAAAATAGTGCTGTGGGTGTAACTTAGAATGTCCCAGGGTTCAATCCCCAGCACCAATAAAATAAAATAAAATTAAATTAAAAAAACAGTGGGGGGGACTTTTAACCAAGAAGAGCAGTCATTTATTTAATAATGAATACACTGTGTCACATGTACAAATTCTGTATCTAGCTAACTTCTTTGAAAATGAACTGGCATATAGATCAATATAGATATAGATGTAATCATTCTACAGGAAAGACTGTCTGAAGTTCTGTTGTGTGTATAACATGGTATACTACTCACTGAAAGACAGGTTATTATCTAATTTTAAAAATGTATTTTAGTTCCTTTGGAATAGTTTTTTTTAGGTGCTCTAACACTAGTATTTTCTTGCACAGTTGCTATAGAAACTCTATGTTATTGGATAGTAAATTTGAAAACTCATAAAGATTTTTTTTGAAATACAGATTAGACATCTTGTTTGGTTTGTTTAGGTATTTCAAATGCATTCCTGAAAAAGAATTGAATGAGTCTGATCCAGTAAGTAATATTTCTTTTCGCTGCTATTTTTCTTATACAGTTGTTTATCCTGGGTAAATAAGGAGACTATGATGAGTGTTAATGGATGAAGAAAACAATCTCATATGGGAAAACTCTGAGGGTTTACAAGTATATTCACATATATCTGTATATATATGTATGTATGTATGTATGTATGTATGTATGTATGCTTTAAGAGGTTTTATTACAATCCAAAGTTATAATTGATAATTGCATGAAAGTTTGCTACAAAGTACCCTGATAAAGGTGAAAGAAAAATCTCCACAAATAACGTAAGCACATTATCAAACTATCACACAAAATATATTGCTAATATTAAAATAATTCCTTCTTTCCCTTTGTTTCTGTCTTGTGAAGTAACAATGAATACATAAAATGTCAAGATTTGTGAATTTAATTTGTACCACTGACAAATGTGAGGTTATAATGGTTGCAGCAGTCTATTATCCATGGAATTTTCTATTCCTTGGAAGTTAATAGTTCTCTTTTTAAATACCTATTGCTAGTTAAAAACACAAAGATCAAGCCTACATTGCCTTAGTGAAAAGCAGGTAACAAAACATAATTACCTGGTACAAGCAAGGTCTGCTTTTGTTCGTTACTTAGGGAAAAGGGCACTTTAATTCCTTTAAGATAGGTCCCCCCAATGCCACTAAAGAAAACAAAAATTCTCAAAGACAGAGAAGAACTATAAAATAAGGAACAATCTTAAAATATTACTAATATTTCTATGAGAATAAAAATCTAAATGTAGATTCAGTTAGTACATGTGTATTAGAGCCCTTAGCCTTCATACCAGTTGGCTACTGGATCTCAGAGAACCACAGCATTGGGCCGGTCGATTAATTGATTACTCTGAGAGAGGTCTCGTTTGTATCTTTGTACATGAGCATGAAGCACAGTGCCTGATATCTAGTATCTGTTAAATAAATCTGTGTGAATACTTATTAAAAATTGGCCATAACTTGCGAATTAGGGTATCCGTTAGCATCCATTTCACTTTCCCTTAATGTTGCAGTATTCATTGGGTTCAGAAAATGCTACCCTATATTGTGGCACCTGATAATTTTAAGAGGAAAGAAGTTGGGGAAACCATATAAGCAAGGGTGGTTCTCTTTTCTCCTGTCCCCTGAAGAGAATCATAGAAAGTAAAATTGTCTTCCCCCACAGCAAGCCATAAAACCTAGGAATATACCAATTAGTTTCTTCGTTCTTCCCTGAAGACCTCATATGACAAGTGACCTACTCAAACCTGGGAGTCAGGAATGCATACAGAGAACCAGAGAAGAATCCGAACAAACAGATCTTGCTGAGCCTCATGCCGCCATAATTACTCCTTTCTGTCCAATCATGTTTCTCTACAACTATCCACTGCTTTCATGAGATTTTGCATAATAATGCAATTTTCCTGGGCCTTTTGGTCATCAGCATGTGTGTGTGTGTGTGTGTGTGTGTGTGTGTGTGTGTGTGTGTTACTGGGGATTGTGTGTTACTGGGGCATCCTATCTCTGAGTTACACCCCGGCCCTATTTTATTTTTATTTTTTATTTTGAAACAGGGTCTTGTTAGATTACTCACTAAGTTGCTGAGGCTGTTCTTTAAGCTGCAAACCTCCTGCCTCAGCCTTCCAAGTACTGGGATTACAGGTATACACTGCCACAGCTGGCTGGGTCATCTTTTCTGAAGTCTCCCATATTTTGTACACTTTTACTAAATAAATTTATTATACTTTAGCTTGCAGTGAATGAGGTAAAGATAATACCTTTTCTCCCCTCAAGTGTGCTAGTCATTGGTAAATACGATGATTTGTATTACTTTCTTTTAAATCTTTACTGTGATTAAAATAGAATTAAGCTGTTTTCTATATATAAATACTATATAAGTGTTACATTTTCTTTTTGATCAATCTGCTTTGTGACATGGTTATAATACCAAAACCTCTAGAAAACAAGTAAAGTAAGAATATACACATTTCTCTGAAAATAAAAGAAAGTAATCAACAAAATTGATGAAATAATTCTAACCTAATAATCAGTATCATGTCTGGCAAAGGGTGCCCATAGATGAAAAGTTTCAGAATGATGTGGGGCATTTTGAAGAAGTCAGTTTCAGGGATCCATCTCAGACCTACTGAATCAGAATCTTTGTGGAAATGAGGCCTGGGAAACTATTTTTAAAGACTCCAGGGGACCATGATGTGCGTTCAAGTTTGAGAAACCCTGACCTATGAGACAGGCATTAATTTAAAATATGGGTTCATTTATTTCCCTGAATATTATATTTATTTTCCTGAATATTACTATTTATTACCAGATAATTACTTTTCAAATGACCACTGAATAGAAACAATTAAAACTCACCATCAAATGCCTTGGTTACCAAAAGTAAATACATGATTTGTTGCCATAGATCGATATGATATTTCATAACATACTGAACTACAAAATTGATAGCTGTAAAAGTGTTCACTTCTTCCTGAGAAAGATCTGATAACTCTAGGACCGAAGCAGAGTTTTTCTGAGCTTCTCACTTATTTTCACAGTGTGTTGGGATTTTAAAAATACTCCATAAGCTAAGAAAACATACACATAGTAATAGTAATCATCATCATCATCATCATCATCATCATAGGAATTTAGAAAATTAAATCTACCTCTACTGAGTACTCACTGTATGCTAGGAATTCTTAGGCCCCTAGCTGTATTATGTCACACTTGAAAATCTCAAATATATTGGAATACAGTCATTTTTTATTAAAAATATTCCCTGATGTTTCTATAATTAAATAGCCATAACATTTTCAATAAAATATCACAGTGTCTATAAAACATTATTTCTGCAAGGTTTTTCTTGAAAAAATATAATTCAGTTGTCAATATGCTTGGAATGTGGTATGTATATTGCCATTTGCAATTCATAGTGGTTATTACATTATTAAAGCTTCTGAGTAATTCTAGAATAAGGATACCAGTTTGCCTTGTCTACTAAATATTTTTACCATAATATTCTCCTGTGGTACTGTAGTTTATGATGTCACAGAACTGGTGATCTATATATTTTTTTAGAAATACTGTCATATAGTATAATTTTAAAAATATAACCACCACAGATCCAACTATTGCCTTCTCCTCAAACTAGAAGAAATGGTCCATGTATGATTGGAAAATTTATGCTAATATTTGAAATTTTACAACTAGATATTACATTCTATTTGAATGTAAATTTCTAATTAAAACTTCCTGAGATTATGTTTTGGATTTAATTCTAGGAGAGATTTTCTCAAGTCCAAGTTAGAATCAAAAGCTTACAAGAGTGTGTGGGCGTCTGTGTATGGATGTGTTTCTCAAAACACGTTGACATTAATTTAGGATTGTCTCAATAGTTTTGCATTTAAGGTAAACACAATTTAAAATATACTTTGAGTTTTTTAAAAAAGCACTAAACCACAATATTTAGGCGACATATAAGTGGCATAATTGGCATCTTTTAAGAATAAGATAATGGTGAGGTATTATTCTTCATTTCTGTATCTCCTTGTCTTTTTTTGACATCACAAACAAACCATTATCTATCCTTTTCAATGAATGAAGGGTAAAGTGACTTATCAAAATGTCTCTTTATGATGTTTACAATTATCAGTCAGTGGGCTTTCTTCCTATTTCTTTGAATTAGATATAAAATCCTTGTCATAAAGAGACACATCATTTTACTGTAGGCCTAAAATGATGTGTCTCTTTTTTAACCTATGATATATGAAGAATTTATTTTTTGTTTTATGTGTTTATGCATATTTTTGTTCCACTTTAAAGATTTATCTCTTCACCACTATCTGTGGTGTCTTTGTGGATACAAGGGGGTGAATACAATAAAATGATCAAAGTTTAAATGACAGTTATGTAATGAAGGTAGTTTTATAACAGAAAAACTACAAAAGATTGATTAACCAGGCAAATATGAATGTAACAACATGGTAAAAATATACATTATAGACATAACTGATAAAAAAAAGTTCAGAAAAAAGTATGTAATGGACAGATGGTTTTGGTTTCTAAGAGCTTTATATTTAGAACAATTTATAGAACTTTCTATTTTTGGTCTCTTTAACATCTTATGAAGTCTTTACAGACTCAATGTCAATATCACATGCAAGCAATATTCTGTTCCTAAACAGTTCGACTTGTAATAAATCAATAACTGAGTTTATTTTTTCTAGCTATGCATAATGGAGTGTTTAGGTAAAATAGGTGAAACATCATGATAATTTTAACTTTCAGATGTTCCCCCTAATCTGTGGGAACTAGATAGAATGGGACTTAGAAGGGACTTAGAAGGGAAGAAGAAGAGATCTTTAGATGGACAAAGAAGGTGACCTAACAGAGGGAGTTGGGAGGGGGGTGGAGGGAAACACACTATAGCACATGATGTACATACACAAATCTATAAGACTCAATCACTATCCGGAGCATGAAAGGGAGGGAAGGGGGAGGGAATAGGGTGGGATTGGAGGGAGAGCTAAATGTGCAATGTGTGCATGTATGATGTTCATACCCTGACATATATCAAAATGTATAATTACAATGCACCAATAAATG
>PVJS01028476.1:0-25435 GCA_004027185.1 Glis glis | reverse complement strand
TAATCCCAGTACTTGGGAGGCTGAGACAGGAGGATCACAAGTTTGTGGCCAGCCTCAGCAACTTAGTGAGACCCTATTTCCAAATAAAAAATAAAATAGGACTAGGGGTGTAGCTCAGAGGTAGAATGCCCCTGGGTTCAATCCCCAGTACCACAAAAATAAATAAATAAATAGTGTGTTTAAAGATTTTATAGACTAATCTCTATTTTCTGATCTTAAACACATCTAGAAACCATAAAGATCAAGCTCTTCTTATCATTAATCTTGTTGATGGTTAGTTAACTTTATCTGTCAACTTGTTAGGGATGCCTAGATATCTTATTAGACATCATTTGTGGGTGTCTACAATGGTGTTTGTGAACAGCATTTAAATCAGTAAAGTGAGTGAGGGAAATGGCCTTCCTCATGCAGGTGGGGGCCTGGACAGAACAAACAGGCAGAGGAAAGTTGAATTCCCTCGGCCTGGCTGCCTGAGTGTGACACTGATCTTCTGCCGTTGGAGCTACAGGTTCTCAGGACTGGGGCGGGGCTAGAATGTGCACTGTGCACCCTCCCGCTCTCAGGCCCGTGAGCTACACACTGGCTTCCCTGAGCCTCCAGCTTGCAGAGTGTAGGACTCAGCCTCCAGAATCACAAGCCAATGCCTTGTAATAAATTTCGTGTGTGTGTGTGTGTGTGTGTGTGTGTGTGTGTACAAAATCTCCTCTTGGTCTTGTTTTGTTGAGAACCGACTCATATACTACCTTCATGTCATTCTGTGGCACACACTGAATATTTTAAAGCATAGTATTTTTAAAAACTGCACTTGTCACAGGATTTGAAACCATGATCATTTATTTTGCCTTCTCTTCCTCTGTAGCAAGACTCTAAATTCTCTTTGCCCCATGAGCTCCACCAGCCTGGCACACTTGCCTCTCTCCTCTCATCAACTTTAAAAGGTCCCTGTGATTTAGGGTCTTTCTCCACCTGCAGGAAGCTTGACAATGAAGAGAAATGACTGATGGGTGTGCAGAGGCTGGGGCTGGGGGGTGGGCGTTTATTTTTAATGACTGTACTCCTTCCCCGAATTAAAGGGAATCAATCCTTCCTGCCCCGATTTCCTCCATCCATCATGTCCTACAGTTGCTGACACACAGTAGGAACTCAATATTTATTTGTTGAATACATTTTTTAAAAGGTCTAACTTACTTCTATTTGCACATGAAGTGAAATACAGATATCAGAGAAAACAGGACTGTCAAGTTTGAAGAAGGAAAAAGTGCAGAAAGAGATTAAAAATCAATTCTTCCTTTTACCACCTGATTATACAAGCTTTCAACAAGTACCTGTAGGAGCATCTTTTGTCTGTCTAGTTCAACTCAGTGGCGAATACTGTCAGCCGCTGGAGCCGAGAGACACCGGACACCCTAGCCTCTCTTCCTAGTTGACACTCTCTCCAGCCCCAGATGACCCTGACTCTTGACAGTGACATGGGTCTGTGACTCAGCCATGACCAAGGGGACACAACGGGACTCAGCTGGGGCTTCTGCGAAAGGTTTCACTTGTTAATACAAGGCAGAAAGAATTGCTTCTGTTCTTCATAGACGTCCCTTTGTGTGCATGTGATGTCTGGATCTGCTGCAGCCACCTTGTGATAGGATCGTGAAGAGAGCCAGCAGACAAGCCGAGGGCCAGTGTGCAGAAAGGTCCCAGCACCTGGGTCCCTGATAACATCCTTAAGCTGTTGAAAAGGCTGACAATGCCACCACCTCCCTTCCTCCAGACTTCCTGCTCAGTGAGATGAGGTGAAAACTCCCTACTGCCTGAGTCATTTTTAGTTGGTCTTTCTGCTATCAACAGAGGAAAGCATCTTAGCTGGTATCTGTGACCACTGTCCTCAGTTTCTCACCTTGGAACCTGCCTCCTATGCTTCTGCCTGCCTTTCTTTCCCCCATTCCAGTCCATCTCTCCAAAATGCTTGATTTCAGGGCCAGCTGTCCTGATGCATGACTCTGTGAAGAGATCCCAGCTCCCTTCAGCCCACTGCAAGAAGTCCAGGTTCTTGCCCCAGCCACCAAGTTTTCCACTGACTCTTCACATGCAAACGTACTGTCAAGTACACTCTACGGGGCATCCTTGAAGACACGTCCATGCAAGCTGCATCAGTTTCCCAAGGCTGCTGTAACAAATGACCATCAACTTGATGGCTCATAACAGTAGAAATTTATTCTCTCACAGTTCTGGAGGCCAGAAGTCTGAAAGAAGTATCACTGGGCCCAAGTCAAGGTTTTTAACAGGCTCGTGCTCCCTCTGGAGCCTCTGGGGAGAATCTACTTCTTCCTTCTTCCGGTTTCTGGTGGCTGCTGGCACTCCCCAGCTTGTGGCTACTCCACACCAACAGGGAAGGCCAGAATTTTCGTGTGTGTGTGTGTGTGTGTGTGTGTGTGTGTGTGTGTGTTACTGAGGATTGAACCCAGGGGCATTCTACCTCTGAGCTACACCCCAGCCCTTTTTATTTTTTATTTTGAAACAGGGTCTCACAGGTTGCTGAGAGTCTTGCTATTGCTGAGGTTGGCTGTGAACCTGCGATCCTCCTGTCTCAGCCTCCCACGTACTGGGATTAAATGCGTGTGCTAAGGCTAGCATTTTCAACTCTACTCCGGTTTCACATTGCCTTCTCGTGTGTGTGTAAAATCTCCCTCAGCTCCCTCTTATATGGATATATGTGATTGCATTTAGGGCCCATGCAGATAATCTGGGCAATCTCCCATCTCAGGATCCTTTATGTCAATCACATCTGCAAGGTCCTTTTTCCACATAGGCAACATTTACAGGTGCCAGGGATTAGGACCTGGTATCTTAGGGGAGGGGGCATTACTCAGCTGTGTACCTACTAATCTCTAACATCTTAAATTATTTTCACTCCTACATAATCTTCCATCAGTACCAGCACCACCCCACAGGAAGCCTGAGGCCTAGTGTTGATCCAACAGCCCACTGTCTCTGCTACAATCCACAGGACATTTTGGGGCCCCTAAGCCAAGAGGCTGCTGCTGAGGAGAAGGCAGAAAGAAAGTTCTGACTGAAAAATATAAGAGGGACAGGCTGTCATCCATGGCTCTGCTCTCTCAGTGGAGGGTCGAGGTTCAGATTCAAAGTTAGGAATCAACTATCTGATTTTGTGACATTTTTTTGGGGGGGGTTGCTGTTTTAAAATATGATCTCTATCATTTTGAAAAAGGAAATGGCTTACCTGAGGAAGACAGACCATTCAAACTAAGCTTTCCTCTGTCAAGTTCCTAATACAAAGCTCAAAAGGCCCTTTTCAGAGACAAGAAGAAAAAGATTTTAAAAGTTCAAAAGTCTAGCCAGGCATGGTGCACACACCTGTAATCCCAGTACTTGGGAGGCTGAGATAGGAGGATTGCAGGTTCAAGGCCAGCTTCAGCAACTTAGTGAAACTCTATTTCAAATAAAAAAATAAAACAGGTCCCTATTTATAAAAAATAAAATAGAATGCCCCTGGGTTCAATACCCAGTACCACACACACACACACACACACACACACACACAAAGTTCAAAAGTCAGCCAGGCATGGTGGTGCATGCCTATAATCCCAGTAATTGGGAGGCTGAGACAGGAGGATTGAAGATTCAAGATCAGCCTCAGAAATTTAGCGAGGCTCTTAGCAACTTAATGAGACTGTTTCAAAATAAAAAACAAAATAGGGCTGGGGGTGTATCTCAGAGGTAGAATGCCCCTGGGTTCAACTCCCCACTACTCCAAAAAAAAAAGTTCAAAAGTTCCGTTCAATATGGCCCCATGACAAGAAGCCCAGGAAGGGAGCTGGCTCCAGGTGGATGCATCATCCTACAATAAAAGTTGGAGGCAACTAAGGAAACTGCGCTGGAGAGGTTGATGAGTATGGGTTTAGAAGGACACAAGGGGTACCCGACCACCCAGGGATGGCGACAAAAGTGAGGCAAGCCCAAA
Organism: Glis glis; assembly: GCA_004027185.1. Lineage (NCBI taxonomy): Eukaryota > Metazoa > Chordata > Mammalia > Rodentia > Gliridae > Glis > Glis glis. The sequence continues at coordinate 21,462 of PVJS01028476.1, read as the reverse complement.
AAAGGAGGATGAAGATTAAACCTGGAAGGAGACAAAAGGTCTAAGACTATATTCACCACGCCCACACAGGCCTTTTACAATGAAGTTTACAGCAAAGTGTGCAAGAAAAGAATATGTTGAAGATGATAGAAGTGGGATTATTCAACTCCTATTTTACCTTTTCTACAGAGAGACAAACATAACTAAAGTCCAGGGCTGGGGGTGTATCTCAGTGGTAGGTCACTTGCCTAGCATGCATGAGGCCTTGAATTTGATACCCAGCACTGCTAACCAACCAACCAACTAGCTAAATAAATAAATAAATAAATATTTGTATCTGTATTAGTCATGGTTCTCCTGCGGGGGGGGGGCAACAGGATGTCTGTATCTATATCTATCTCCATATCTATATCTATAGAGATTTATTCTGAGGAACTGGCTCCCATGACTATGGGGGCTGGAAAGTCCAGTTTGAAGGGCAGGCTGAAAGGTTGGAAATTCCAGCAGGACTTGATACTACAAGCATGAGTCTAAAGATAGTAGTGGAAACAGAATTTGTTCCTCTTCTGGGGATCTCAGTCTTTCAAGGCCTTCAACTGATACGACAAGGCCCACTCACATTATGAAGAGTCACCTGCTTTTTAGTCTTACACTGATGTGAATGTTAATCCACATCTAAAAATACCTTCTTGGCAAGACCCAGACTGGTGTTTGAACAAAAATCCAGGTACTATAGCCTTGCCTAACCAAGTTGACACATAAAGTTAACCATTACAATATCATTCTTTGAATTGTTTGTTTTTAACTTAACATTTCCTCAAAGTTCTTCTATGTCAGTTACACAGAATGACCTCATCCATAATAAGAAAGTACCATCCTTTATTTAACCATTCCCCTACTGATGGGCATGTCCATTGTTCTCTTTTTTCCTATTAATAATGCTGAGATGATATCCTTATATGTATATTCTTATGGACAAATGCATTGGTTTCTCTGGAAGAGATGAACATGAGGTACGGAATTGCTAAGTCATGGGTAGGGTGGGTATTTTAACATTTAAGTAGATGTTGGCAATCTGCCTTCCAAAGCAAACCTGAAAATCATAAGCAAGCTCCAGTCTCTATGAGTCACATTTTAAGGAGAAGGTGTGCAGCTGTACCATCCACAGTGGGCTGGTGTGTTACTATTGAGGTGAGCTGGGACCCAAGGGTGTAATCAAAGTCAAACGAGCTGCTAGAAGAGACCCAAGATTATGCTGAACACCCCAGCCTCGCTTGTGCTGTGATCTGCTGTTGGGTAGGGAAGGATGGAGCTGTGCCAAGAGAAGTTTGTGTCCTGACTCTTGGTCCTTTCATGGGAATGATTATTCAGAGACAAACCATCCAAATTATGGGAAAAAGGCAGAGAATTGCTGACTTTGGCACTAAAGGCTATGATCTCAAAACCAAAGTAATTATCTTGGAGAAACTATGGCAATGAAAAAAAATGCCAGATGGTTTAAAAAGAACAAATATTGGCTCCTATGTTGGAGCAGAAGGTGGTGAATTCTAGATACCATAGAAATGGATTTTACTGCCTAGAAAATCCTAGTGTGGATTCTTAAAGAGATGATTAGGAGCCTTTGGAAACAAAAGATCAAGCCCCCAAACCCTGCAGAAGCCCAAGAAAATCAAGTGAGGTCTAATGTGTTATTGCATTGGGCTACAGAACAGTAGATTTCAATTCCAGAAACATTATCTTATGAAGCCTCTCATGATTCCCATAGGGATAATAAGATGGGGAAATACAAGGTGGAGCCAAAGGCAGTCTGAAACCACTGCAGAGGGTCTGGGTTAGCATAAGGGACTGGAGGTCTAGAGACTCCGCAAGATGCCAAGGGGCCATGAACTCCATCCAGTCTGTTCAATGCTGGGATCAGATGAGAACCACCTTACCTATGAAAGCTTAAAAGAAGCCAAAGCCAGGATGAACCTCCAATTCTGGGATGATATAACCATGATTAGGAATGTTTCAACAGGCTGAACAGAAGTTAACAGGATAAGACAAAATGGAAGTCAATGCGACAAGAGACCTAACACACAGGCAGAGGATGGAGAAGAGCTGCCTGCACAGACAGCACCTCACAGGACCAAAGCCACCAGGTTTAGAGGCTGTCCTGGATATCCCCGAGACAATCCCCCTTCAGGTGGACTAGCAGAGTCCACATCCAGCTTTAGAGGTAGAGTCCTCACAGGTAGCAGCTGCTACCAGGACATCTGTCATGCCCTTCTGCTCTCGCCAGCCAAGCACATCAGGGTGAGCCTCATGTGCTTCCAGGCCTGTTTATGTCAGACCCTTATCATAATTACACGTCTTACTTTAAATTATTTAAACTGATAAGCTGCCAAATCCACTAAAAGTGATTTCTCAGAAAACCAAGTTGAATTCTTTGAAGAAACTTAACAGAGGACACTCGGTTAAAAATGACAACCATGGTTAAATTAGATTGGGGGAGGGGCCAGAAAGTCTAGAAACAAATCATGAAAACGTAGAAGGACTCTACAGTCAGATCCTTTAGCTACACTTTAAAGAAACCGATGTTGCATATTGTAGACAACACGCCCCGAGTGGGGTTTATACAAGAGAGTTGACGTGGAATCTGGCCAGTAGACCCCAGATTCAAAATGATTGGCAAGTGGGTGTGTATTCACATATTTTACATAAAAATTAAGCATGTTAGAGTAGTCGGTCTCTCCAATTAACCCACCAGCCACTGTACCAATTATATCAGCTATACCTGCTTTTTCTGTGGCCTTATGTTGATTGTGGCACCAGATGTCCCAAGAAGCACTAATGAGCTACAACGTACTCTGGGGAGGATGATGATGGAGAAAGTCTATGCTCGGAGCACCTGGTGGCATCCATGGACTCTGATGGGCTGTATGGTCCATATACACAGACTCAGAGAGAAGAAGAGGGCTTCTGTTTCTCTGTCTTGCTCTTTACCTTCATCATGAAGTCCTTCCCATTTGCTTTCAAAGAATCACCCTTTCTGCTCACACTCTAGATTATGTGTCCAAAGAAAGTCAACAAAACACCTATCGTGAGTGCCCTGTGGATGGACTGTCACCTCCTCAAAGCTGCCTTTACTCCCAGGCTGTGATTTCCGACTGAGAACAACTAAATCATTCTCATCCGATGCCACACATTCCCTTGCCCAAACTCCTCTGTGTTTTTAGAACAAAGCAAAGGCCATAGGGAGAAGTTGGTGAGAGACCAGGCAGCCAATCTAGCTGTGTTCTCTGGAGGCTTACTAGGTGCCGGGTCCCACGTCCATACTAGGTGCCGGGTATGTGTATGTGGTACTGGGGATTGAACCCAGGGGCGTTCTACCTCTGAGCTACACCCCCAGCCCTATTTTTTTATTCTTTATTTTGAAACAGGGTCTCACGAAGTTGTGGAGGGCCTCACTAAGTAGCTGAGGCTGGCTGCAAACCCAGATCCTCAGGTCTCAGCCTCCCATGTACTGGGATTACAAGGGTGCACCACCACACCTGGCCATAACTTTTTAATGTATTTTCTCCTTTAATTTTCAGTAGTTTTGAGGCATTATTACCAGTATCCCCACTTAGAAAATCAAAGAATGGGAAAACAGAGATGGCTTGGTTTATTTTTCCTATACTCAGTTGCTCAGCTGGGAATTAGGGCGCCAGAACCAGGGCGGCTTCCTGGTGAAGGGGAGTGCATGCTCATGGTGTGCGTGAGTGTCTGTGGGTGTGTAAAGAGGGAAGCGGGGGGGGGGGCTAAAGCAGCACCTCTGCACGCAGAGCCGAGGGACAGCAGTCCTTGTTAGAAAAGAGAAAGAGCCAGTCAGAGCCAGAGAGCTTAGGGGCTGGCCTGGGAGGACAGTGGCTGCCAGAAAAACAGGGTCAACCAGAAGCCAAAAGGGACCTGCCCAGGGCTTAACAGGAAAGAGCTTTCCCAGAGGCCAAAAGGGTGGGGAAGAGGAAGTACCTGGACTCAAGGGTGGAAGGTTTGAAAGCTGGACAAATACCTACGTGCCCTGGAGATGGGCTCTCTGTGGATTAGAGTGGGGGTCTATCAGAGCCTCTTCAAAGAGCAAACCTGTCTCCACCTGGATGCTGCTCACCGTGCTGGTAACGAGCTCTAAACATGTGGTTCCTTTAAGGCAGGGATTCTTAACGCATGTGCCATAGACCAGCAGTATCAGCTCACTTGAAAAGTGGGCCCCATCTCAGACTCACTGTCAGACCGATTGCTTTGTGTTTCCCCCAAATTCACATGTTGAAGCCCTAACCCCCAGGGAGCAGAAGGGGCCTCTAAGGAAGTAATAATGGTTAAATAAGGTCCTCGAGGTGGGGCCCTGATCCAATAGGATTAGTGTCCTTATAAGAAGTGACATCAGAGAGCTTGCACACTCTTGGCCTACGACCATGCTCAGAGGGGAGGCCAGGTGAGGACAAAGTGGTCATCTACAAGCCAGGAGAATTCTCACCAGAATCCAAACCCTGGTGGAAGCTTGACCTTGGACTCTCCAGACTCCAGAACCATGAGGAAATCAAAGTCTGTTGTGGAAGACACCCAGTCTGTGGTATTGTGTCATGGCAGCCCTAGGAGACCCCACTCAACAGGAAACTCTGAGGCCAGAGCCTAGAGAACTATGATTTCAAAAGCTCTCAGGCAATTCTGACACAAGCTCAGTTTTAAGAACTGCTGGTCTACCCATGAGCTGAACCAAAAGGCCTGCAACCCAATTGAGGGAGCATTTACTGGAGCACCTTGGAGAAGACAGAGAGTATTCCTAGGGCAAGCAACTCGGCAGAGGGAGGAAAGTGGACATATAAATTACAATGACAGAGGACCACAGGAGCCATGAGAGGCTCACACAGATGATCAGGGGAACACACAGGAGAAGTTTTCTACTCCGTAGGACAGGACCTAAGAGCTGAGTCCTGAAGGCTGTCTACACTAGCTATGGGAAGAAGAGACACCCACAAACCACAGGTACAGTCTACACAAAAGACAGAGCCCCTCCATGTGCCCTTAGGAGATGGCAATCTCAGAGGCTGGTGCTGCTGAAGGTGGCAGTGGTCTGTTTCCACTGCGGGAAATTCAGGGGTGCTCTGGAGAACTGAAGGCTTGTGCAGAGAAAACTGGTGATGGATAATATAAAAATTACCAATCTATTGTCATCACCATTATGAAAATTAAGAAAATCTGTTTCTGCCTACTGGATACCAGTCTTTATGTCATAATGTTGAAATATGATGAAATAAAAGCCCATCCAGCATGTGCTGATAGATGTTTACAACCGGCCCCAAACACAACAGTATCTAGGCTTTGCCAATTTTCATGGTGTAAATACTTCCACCATGGTCAGTTTCAAATTACCAGCCTGATGCCACTGAATGTGGAGCTTGGAACTTAATGGAAACCAACTTACATATCAAGGGAAAGTTTCTGAATAAACACAACCTTTCCTGATCTAACTTCTTAAGCCATACAACTGACCTTTTTTAAAATTCAAAAGACAACTATATCCTTATTTTGGTTTGTAACCTTATCTTCCTCCCATGTTTTATATACACATGGTCCCTAAATACACTGATTTGACTTTTAATTTTTTGATCGATGATGCAAAAGGGACATGCATTTGGTAAAAACCATACATCAGATTTTGAATGGAACCTTGTCGCGGGCTAGTGATATGCAGGACAATATTTTCGGTCTGGGCAGCCACAGTGAGCAGCAGTTGTTAGAAGAAACAACTGGTTCTTCACAGTACACGGTTACTAAGCTATCACAATTGGTGGGGTAGGTGTTTTAAATGCACTTTTGAGTTACAATATTTTTTATTTAGGATGGGCTTATCAGGAGGTAACGCCATCATAAGTTGGGATACACGCGTAGTACACATTCACTCCAGTTATCCATCAAAACCACAGCATCGGAACCTTAGAGCGCTCATCAAAATACAGATAATGGCCTCCTCCCGCCTCCGCCCAGCTCTAGAGCTTCTGACTCAGTAATAAGACTGCATTTCTAACAACTTCTCAGGTGGTGCTAATGCTGAGGACCACACTTTGAGCACTGCTCTTTTAACAAGCACCACTGGCAAGTCATCTTTCTTGAGGAAACCATGAAGCCCTCCCTTCACAGCCACACAAGTAAGGAATTTTACACCCATTCCCGTGCCTGCCAATCACCTCCACACGTGCATGTGTTGCCGGGTGCAGCCACCATCACTCCAGTTACAGAGCGAAATGAATGCTGAAGTATGGGCTGCTCAGCAACAAGCATGGCCCTGCCTTAATGGTCCTTGAGATCCTCAAGCTGCTGCTCCTGTTATTTCATAGTTTACAGCCCCCCACAGCCTTCACTCTACCACCTGCAGAGGGCTGGACCAACAGCACCTGCCATCTTACAGCGGAGGGAGTGCAGGGTCCTGAGAGGTTGCACGGCCTGCCCACACTGCGCTCCGCACTCCACTTCCATTAGGGGCATGCAGGCACCAAGGTCACTGAGAGCAATGGCAAAGGTTGATGGAAAACTAGGTCATCATCTGGTTGCTTATTTCCTTTACTACAGTGGCCCTCAGGACTGCTGGCCCCTCCACTAACTGGCCATGGGCGCTGTGGAGTTTGCAACACCTGACCTGTTTCTGATTATTCTGGTTTCTCTACGTACTTGTGGTTGTCACACTTGTAAGCAGTTATTCCCCATCACTACTCGGGTGCAGGCATGCCCCCAGCGCCCCAGCTCCTCACTTCATGCCTGCTAGGAATGGCTGCAGCTTCCAAGCTAAGCAACGGTGCCCTGGGAGCATCTGGTTCCCACCCACCAACCAGGCCAGCACCCCCCCAAGGCCTGGCAGATACAAAGGTGTGGCCAGCCCTCACTGTCTGGGGACCCCCATGCAAAAAGCTACACCCCCTTGGTTTCACTTTAGCCTAGGAGCTCCCAAGCAGTGTCAACCCTGTGTTCTCCCAGGGCATTCAGAAATCAGTCCTCTGTGGCCAAACAGCTCCCCTTTACATCCCAGATGCGGTTTTTAAGACTAGCTTAAAACACCCATGTCTTGTGATTGGAGAAAGGCCAGAGAATCTTAGAAGTCAGTCAGCTCTTCCAAAGCCCCCAGAGGAACTGGAGGGACGGTGGCAAGAGGAATTCCTTTGTGCACGGCCTCACGGGTCATCATTTCTCAAATGCACCCTGCAACATTTCATGTTAAACCGTGGATGAGCGACTTAACTTTTCTGTGCCTCAGTTTCTTAACTGTAAAAAGGGACAATAACAGTATATATCTTGTAGGCTTATTGTGAACACGAAGCCAGCTTGTGTGCATAAATTTCTCCTAACGATGGCTGGCAGAGGGAGGCCAGAGGCTCTAGCTTTAATAACAATGTCGCTCTTATTATTACAGAGGCCACAGACTACATGTGTGCTTCATGATCTCACCTCGAGTTTTCAGTGACATGCAAACTGAGGAAAGATGGTTCTCTTCCCACCCAGTGGTCTGCCATATGCAATGTGGTTTTCTTGCAGAAGGGGAAAAATGGGGCTCACCCTTACCTGGGGGTACATGGGAGGACTAAGGGGACTCTCATCGGGTTTACCCAGGTGAACTCCATCTCAGAAGAAAGCCGCAGCTGAGCAGCAGCCCCGTGGTCACATGGACCAAGCAGATAAAACAATCACTGCCCAAACAAAAGAAGCGCGCCTGCCAACCCCACACTTACTTCCAGGACCGTCCATTGTTCGACAACAATAGCATCATAGCCCTGTATGGTTTTGCTATCTTCTGTGGAAACAGCTTCAAAGATGAATACTCCATCTGTCAAGCCTTGTAAGGAATCTGTGGAAAAAGAAAAAGAAAAAAAAAAACAGGGGGGCTGTGTAAGCCGTCTGTGGCAGAAGCCTTGCGAGCAGCAAAAATTTTCACTGCATTCATTAATAATCCCAATCAGAACATCTTTTCAGCATGTTAATTAAAGAAGGCACACACAGCCATAGAGTCTAGCCCCATCAGAATGAATGAGACTAATTTACCTCGCAGTTTTGAATAATATCCTTGATTTTATGAGCCCAAATTTCATTGTTAGCAATCACCATTTGATTTCACGCGTTTACCTTCCTTTTCACGCTCCAACGTCAGGATGCACAGGGGAGAACTTATCCAGGGTAAAACACAGCCATTTAGAGACAGTCTTTTAGAAGAAAACTATATTTAGGTGAGAGGGATTTTTTTTTTAAAGGAGGGATAGATACAACACACCAGATCTAAGCTTGTCAGGCGCACCCGAGATGCGTTGATTCTTGGAGCTTCACGTGACATGGGCTGCTGTACAGACGACATTTCAGGCAGCTCTTGTCAAGAGGGGGCCTGGGGGGAGGGGGAATTTTCCCGAGTCATTTACCACTGAAAACGATTCCTTGGGCATTGCTCTAATCAGTGTATCAGGTTCTGAGTTCTGTGCAGTTCAACAACTATACGTTCAATGTGTAGCATGATTCGAGGGCTGCCTTAGACAAGGAGAGTATAAAGAACAGGGCCACTCCACAAGACATGAAGGGACCTGCCTTCTGTACTCTTCTGGTTCATGGCCCCCACATGTCCTAGATTCACTTAGACATGATCATGGGGAAGAGGGCCGGTTTAGATGCTGGTGGTCTGGGCCCAGGCTCCCTCATAGTAAGTTCTATGACCCTCTCAGGGGCTCGGCTTCTCATCTGTGACACAAAATCTCTCCTGGCCCCTAAATTCTATTCTACCAACACTTCTCAGTCATACCTTACAGACTGAATTGTGTCCTCCCCAAATTCATATGTTAAAGCCCTAACCCCCAATGCCACCATATTTGGAGATAGAGTTTTTAGGGAGGTAATTAAAGGCAAATGAGGTCCTAAGGGTGGGGCCCTAGTCCAATAGGACTGGCATCCTTGCAAGAAGAGAAAAAGACATCAGAGATCTCTCTTGCCCCCAACCAGGGTCAGGGCGTGCACCTAGGCAAGACCATGTGAGGACACAGAAAGATGGCGCCTCTCTGCACGCCAGGAAGAGAACCCTCGCCAGAAACCAACTTCCAGCCTCTAGAAATGGGAGAAAATAAACATCTATCTACTATTTAAGCCACCCAGTCTGTTTTCTTTTTTTATAGCAGCCCTAGCAGGCTAATACAAATATAGGCCCCATTTCAATGATATACTATTTTAAAAGGACATTTTTTGAAATAGGACAAATTCCATAATAATGTGACCTTGGTTTCAAAGACAGGGAAGGGAGACAAATTCAGAAAGTCTACTGAATCACACTGGAGTTCCTGGAACTGCTAGTGTTTCCCAGAAGTCACAAAGAAAAAGACTGACAAATGTGAACACACAACAATCTGTAGCTTCTGTTTTCCCACACACCCATAGACAAAATTAAAAGATCAGCAACAAGAGAAAAGTATTTGCAACAATAACAAAAATAAAAGACAAAGCTTTATGTGTAATAAATATTTACAAATCAATAGTTAAAAGATTAAAATACCACTAGAAATGCACAAAGAACATGAACTAGCAATTCTCTTCCATGGCCAATAAATATTGGAAACACACACACACACACACACACACACACACACACACACACACACTTCAATCTCTTGTTTATAAGATTGGCAAATTTTGAAAAGAAAATGCTCACTGCTGGTAGAGGTATGGGGGTGGAGTATGGGAAAGTTTACAGTCTTTAATGTAATTTCAACTCTACTAGCTTTCCAGAGAGCAATTTAATAATGTCTGAGGTACCCATCACAAAAAGTCTATCCTTGCTGTGTGTGGTAGTGCATACCTTTAATTCCAGTACTAGGGAGGCTGAGACAGGAGGATCTCAGGTTCAAGACCAGCCCCAGCAACTTAAAAGACTCAACAACCTAGTGAGACCCTATTTCTTTTCTCTCTCTCTCTCTCTCTTTTTTTTGTGGCACTGAGGATTGAACCCAGGGGCATTCTACCTCAGAGCTACACCCCCAGTCTCACTAAGTTGCAGACGGCCTCACTAAGTAGCTAAGGCTGGCTGCGAACCCGGATCCTCTGGTCTCAGTCTCCCAAGTACTGGGATTACAAGCATGCACCACCACACCCGGCTTGTGAGACCCTATTTCAAAACAACAACAACAATTTTTTTTTAAAATGCTGGGGGTGTAGCTTAGAGGTAGAATGCCCCTGGGTTCAATCCCCAGTACCATACACATACAAAAAAAAAAAAAAAACATTAAAAAGTCTATCCTTTTGGAACCAGAAATCTTACCTATTTCAGTAAGTCCTAAGATAATAATCATCATGCCATCAAGAATTTATTTATAAGAATTTCTTAATAAAATTACTTAAGAACTTAGCCTAAATGTTCAACAATCCAAATATTCAACCACAGAAAAATAGCTGGATAAATTAATTTCTATATAATTAAATACTTTACTGTTCTCCCCCGAATCATAGGAATTTAATGATTCAGGGGAATGTTTTAGATAAAATATTATAGAGAAAAAAACCCAGGATACAAAATTGCCATATGAGCTAAATGTGAATTTTTATGCTAAAAACATTCATGTGAATAAACTTTAAGGACATACACAAGATTCTAGAAGCAGTTATGAGTGGTGGAATTAAGTATAATTTGAATTTTCTTGTTTATCCTCTTCTGCAAGGCTAATGTAAGAGTCAGTACAGGTGTAACCCAGTTAAACAGACAGCACTCCTATGTGGCTCCAGAAGGCAGAACCAGGCCCAAGGAGTTTTTAGGAACTGTGGGGACAAAAATAAGTGAAAAGAACCTTCCTTAGTGTTGTCTAGAAGTGGAAGGTTGGGCCTCAGAAGGGCGAGCAACGTGTTCCCAGAAACATGTTCACTGTGAAATGACCTTTCAGCTTCTTGCTCATTCTGACACCTACTGACCACCATCACGTGCCAAGCTCTCTGTGGTCACTGGAGAGCTCGTAATCACCAAGACAAAGTTGCTGCCACCCAGAGCTTACCTTGCAGTGGAGAGGGAGACAATGACAGAAGGTCAGAAGTGACTAATACTATGGAAATAAAAGTGAGCTAAGAGGAGAGAGTGAAGGTGGAGGTGATGGTGGTGGCTATTTTTGAAAGGGGTGTGCAGGTTAGGACTCCCTGTTTTGAGCAGAGACATGAATGAACTAAGCCAGTAGGGATCCAGATCTGCATGGTTGGAGAGTTACAGGTGGAGGAGGGGACAGCCTGCATATAAATGCAGAGTGATCATAGGGCAGACAAGGACCAGATGACCTGCAGAATCATGAGAGAAGAAAGTCGAAGTTGAAATGACTGGTGGGGAGAAGAGCCAGTGAGGGGCTTATCCATGTGGCTTGGTTGGCCAATGCATCACTAGCACATGAGATGTAGACAGAGGCTTGAGAAGTGAGTATGTGGTTGAGCTTGACCTCCTATGTCCCTGCCACCACATTGAAAGGACATGTCACAGCTGGCCAGCTGTGTCTTCATCTTCCTGAAACAGAGATGCCCTAGTGAAGAAAACTTGGATTAGCTGACCTGTAAACTTATGAGTGATCCCAGCTGAAACAGCAGGGCTGCCAACAGAGCTGTTCCAGCCAACCAGAAAGTCCAACAGAATAAATTACTACTTTTTTAAGGCAAAGAGTTCTGGGGTGGTTTGTTACACAGCATTATTGGCAATAGCTGACTGATACAATGCCCAACAAGGATGTAAGAAATGAGCCTAGTGTACTCTGATTAGCCTGGGGATAGTCCTTATTCTAGAATGATAGAGAGGCCTGAACAACCTGACAAACCATAGTTATGAGGGTGATTCCCAGAGCATAGCAGCCTTATCTTGATATTATCCTAACTTGGTAAGATAGTACTCCATTTCCAGTAAGATCCCTGTGGGTAAACCAACATCATTCTCCAGTTTCTTACTTGTTTCCTATTCTAAGAATTGGTTATCAAATGGCCTCAACAATTGCTGAGCTTGGCTTTCCCATCTGCTTTGCTGAAAAGTTTTCCCCAAGCATTTGTTCGTTGGCCTCCTCCAGACATTTTACATAGGTGATCATGGAGAAAGAGACGCTCTTCAGCTGACTGACATCTGAAATATCTCAGGGTCTAGGATAAGCATGGACCACAGTTCAGCTCTGGCTTAAAGTTCTGAGTAATACTCCAGAAGTCGAGCCTCTGTCACAGTGGGGTTCCCCAAGGAACCCCTTTGACTAAAGTTTCCCTAGTCCTAACCTGGCAATGTTTGAGAGCAGAAGACAGGCAGCAATCCCTTCAGGATTACATCAACAGAGCACATAGTTCCTCAAGGCTTCTACAAACACACATTATAGTCAGCCCTCTGGATCCACATCTATGGATTCAACCAATCACAGGCCAATTGAAAAATAAAAGTCTGTACTGAACTTGTACATAGTTTACCTTGTCATTACTCCCTAAACAATACAGTTTAACAACTATTTACTTAGCATTTACATTATATTAGGTATTATAAGTAATCCAGAGATAATTAAAGTACATAGGAGCAGGGCATGGAAGCACATGCCTGTAATCCTGGGACTTGGGAGGTTGAGACAGGAGGATCACAGTTTCCAGGACAGCCTTAGCAATTTAGCAAGACTCTCAGCAACCTAGTGAGACCCTGTTTCAAAATAAAAAATAAAAAGGGCTGGGGGTATAGCTCAGAGGTAAAATACCCCTGAGTTCAATCCTCAGTACCACTAGGATGTATGCAGATTCTATGCCATTTTATAGAAGGGACTTGTGCATCCACTGGTTTTGGTGTCCGAGAGGGGGTGTTCTTGGAACCAGTCCTCTATAGATACCAAGGGATGACGGTAATCCAATTTCCAAAGCTTCTACTTACGCATCTTTTCAACGGAGAACCCCGAGCCCTGTAAGTGTACCTACCATGTGTTTCAAGTACTAAAGAACCAATTCAACATAAACAAGATGATAGTCTACAGCCTGCCAACAGCACAGTCAGCAGAGTTGAGCAGGAAGAAGGGGACACTCGCAGCCCATCCAGACTTCCCCTCTGCCTCCTGCCGGGTTCTTCAAAAGTTCTGGGCCTTGGAGGAGGGCTGTGTGGTAAGGGAAGAGACGTGGCTGGCCCTGGGGCTGTGAAGTAGGAACATGGCGGGCCCTTATTCACTGTCCACCCCATCCACTGCCTGCTTCCGAGCCCCTCCGCCTGTGCTCTGCTCTTCTGAATCCCGAATGCCGATTCACCTACTTAACTCCAGAGCAAGTTCAGATCGGCTGTCAAAATTTGGTCATCTGTAACAGCAAAAAAGTCAATGAACCACAGAGAACAGACAGCCGGGCTTTTAAAGAGCCCTTGTTTTGACGGCCACGTCCACTCCCTGTCTCCTCATTACCTTCACAGCTCAGCCTCACTGAAATGTGCACCGAGGTGGGTATAAATAGGTCTATCTGAGAGCGAAGGCTCCCGATGTAAAAAGGTTAAACTGCCCTCCATCTATGGAAAACATTCCATTATCACTGCATTTTTTATTAAAGTAAAGATGCTTCCCTACTGTGCATGGAAAGCTATTTGCCCTGGTATTGTATAAATATTTGATGTCGGTCTTTTGGCAAAAGGCCACCTTGACATTCCAAGCTTATGATTTACAAGAAGGATGTGGGAAAAGATTTGCCATATTATCTCAAGAGGTAAATTCTACGAGGCAACTACTCTTCTCCTACAGATGTTAAGACTGTCTGCCAGGCTCACCTTGAGGCTCAGCCCACAGTGCTGCCCCCCAAAGTCTACCCTGGAGTGTGCACACCAGGAAAGTGCTCAATGCATTTGGTCTATTTTTGCAGGTATACAAACAAATGCTATTTTTCTCCCTTTAACAAGTTGGTTGAACTAAATGGTCCACACTGGTTAGGTGGCCACATAGGTTCCCTGGGCTTTCTGGGGGACCCCGTGCCCAGTTGGAAACTGCATGGTATTCTCAGGACTCCATGATTCCAGGAATGGCACTGGCCAACTGCACAGCCATAAGTGCATGTATGGTCACGCCAAGGTGTGATCCACCGTGAACATAATCATGGGTCAACCAATCCTGCTGCCCAATCACGCTACCGCTAATTTGCTCCATTAACCAAAGAGCCAGCAGGCCGCCGTCTTCTCCTCCTCGCCGCTGCTCTGGGCCTGCCTTCCTGCATTCTCATTTTGAAGTGCTGAATAATCTAGAAAAGACACTGCTCCTCTTGAGTTAGCGCAGCAATTAGCCTGCAAGTTTCAGTGCCACTGAACTAACTAGACGGGGACACGATACCTGATTCAGTGTCGGCTGGATATGAGGTGCTGTGCCTGGTGTGGCTCATGGATTCCAATAGAATCCTCCCCCAAATTCTGCAAGAGTCACCATTCCCTTTTAGTAGATCAGACAAGGGAGGCCACAAAAGTTAAATAATGTGTCCTTGTTCAAAAGGAATGCAAGAAGCTGGGCGGTGGCCCACACCTGTAATCCCAGTACTTGGGAGGCAGAGACAGGAGGATCGCAGGTTTGCCACCAGCCTCAGCAACTTAGTGAGGCCCTCAGCAACTTACTGAAACCCTGTTTAAAAATAAAAAATATAAATAAATAATAGGGCTGGGGGTATAGCTCAGAGGTAGAATGCACCTGGGTTTAATCCCCAGTGCCACAAAAAACACGAAACACAAACAAACAAACAAAACAAAAACAAACAACAACAACACACATGAAAAAAAAACCCAAATGGAATGCAAGGGCCAAACTAGATCTGAAGTGTGGTTTGAGTCCAAAGCCTATGCTGTTTCAACAACTTAGAAACATTTATTAAGCTACTGCTACGATGAGCTGGATGCTGTCTGAGGGACTGTGATGAAGAGACAGACTAGGTCTCCAGGGTCATGAAGCTGTGCTCTCTGGCCACCGCACCACACTCTCTCTGCCTTGGTGCCTAGCTACTGTCATGAAGTATAGGATGGAGGGTCTGCCTGGGGATTTGCAAGTATAACTGTATAAAATATATATCCATATATATTATATTTGAAATATGTACATGTTTTTCACATATGTAGTTTGCCAGTTTAAGGTAGTCCAGGGTATGCTAGGGGTCGAAAAAGGTGGTACCGATACCCAGCGCCACTTGGATGCAGGTGCAGCTAAGGCATTAGGGAAGAGTGACTCCATCTTTTCGAAGGGGTAGGAGTGGAGAGACGTCAGGCATAGTGTGACCCCTGTGTGACACAGCAGGCAGAGCACATCACCTGCAATGTATGCTAAGTCATAAATTTTCATTTATCAAGGCCGTAAAACTAACTTCCAGCTTATATAAAATTGCAGCCAAAAAATAAGATAAAGGACACCAGGAGGCACTGACCGGGTGAATCTATAATGAAGGGCATCTGCAGGCTGCAAGGCTGGCTTCCTTTCAGGCAGGCAGGGGCAGAAAAGAGGTCTCTTGCAGGAGAAGAGAAGTGAGGTAGGGTGGGGCTGCCACACGGAGAGCATGCTGCTGCGGTGGATGTTGATTTGGACGATCAGCCACAAAGGACATTTTTGAAACAAAAAGCAGGGGTGGAGGACCGCCAGAGTAGGAGATGGCAAGGACAGGACAGCTAGAGGAGGCAGGGCACACAGAGGATCAGGGGAGGGGCAGGTTCAGGGGACAAAGAGAGGACGAAGACAGGGCACGCAGGAGTGGTGGTGCAGTCCCAGCACTGGTGGCCAGTGCCAGGAGCGGGGACATGTCAGGCCCAGAAGCCCTGGTGGGTCTTTGGATGGTGGGCGCCCAGCTCCCCCTCAGCTCCAGGACCCCTCCTGGTCCTCAGCCACAGCCACTGGGCATGGGGTCTCCCCTCCCCGCCCTCTAGAAACAGGCTCTGGCCTTTGCCTCGCTGGCCGGGGTTCCTGAGCCCACCTGCTCTGCTCTGTGGCCCTGGGCTCATTCCTGCTGTACCCTCAGGGTGTCCTGTCCCCACCCCGAGGTTCTGCCCAAGGCCCTGCTGGAGCCACCACAGCCACCAACCCCCTCCTCATACTTCTCCCTACCCCCTCACCCTCTGTCTTCCTCTCACTTTCTTGCCTCTTACTACCTGGTCACCTCAGCAATGACAAAATGTCTCCGTGCCTCAGTTTCCATGGCTATAACACAGGGATAGCAATGGCCCCTGCCTCGCTGGTGAAGACTGACTGAGCTGCTCTGGGCTCTGTTTGACCCTGGAGCAGCACCAACAGCATCCTGCGAGGCTCTACCCTCACTCTGCTTCTCTGCTGTGCCTGGAGCTCGCGGGGCCTGGGGTGGGGCCGCCCCAACTAATACACCTGCCCATTCTGGGATTCAAAAACAACCCTACAAGCAGGCGCCCAAACCTGGGGACTGTATGAGTCTTTCCATGCCCTTGGGAGATAAAAATAGAAGTTGGGGTCTTAACTGGGTAATTCGGGCTGAAGCATCATCTTGCTGTGGGATGAAGTTCTCAGAAGTTTTATGATTCCCTGGAGAATATTCTGGAGTACAAATACCCATTTAAAGGTCATGACTGGTGCTTTCCCAGGTGGCAAATGGCTTAAAGGTGCTTTGAGCTCTGCCAGGCTTACTGGTAAGGACACTAATTATCTCTTAGAAATAGGTTCCTTTCAACCTACGTGCCTATCAACAGATGAATGGATAAAGAAAATGTGGTATATATATGCGATGGAGTTTTACTCAGCCATAAAGAAGAATGAAATTATGTCATTTGCAGGAAAATGGATGGAACTGGAGAGCGTCATGCTAAGTGAGATCAGCCAGACTCAGCAAATCAAGGGTCGCATGTGTTCTCTCATCTGTGGAAGTTAGAGAGAAAAAGGAAAGAAAAGGGACCTCGTGAAAATGAGGAGAGGGACCAGAAGAGTCATGGAAGGGGATGGGGGAGGGAGGAAAGAAGGGGAGGGGAGGTATGGGGCAGGAAACAGACCAAATAATGTCATGTGCTTATATGAATGTATCATTATGCATCTTACTATAGTGTGCAATTACAATGCACCAACAAAAAATTTAAACAAATATAATAAGAAATATGTTTCTTTCATATTTATGATTAGCTTGCCCCCCCCCACACACAACTTGCCCTTTTGTTTTTTTAATTCTGGGAAAAGAACATACGCCTATTTCTTCCCTGGCCAACAGAAACCCTGGGCCTTTCCAGAGCAGAGATGCCCTAATCCACCAACATTTCCCCTATTCACATGCTCCTCCCAGCAGAAACGGCAAACCACGTCTCAAGCCAGTGTGGGATTCAATTCTTCTGTTCAGAGACTTCCACAGCCCTTGAAGAGACAAAGCCACACAGCTATGGTGCAGTGCTAGACAGCATAGATGCCACAGGCCCAGCAGAGGACTTCACAGTTGCACATGCCAGGGGACATTTCACGTTCTGTCTTTAAGGCAGAAAGGCCGGATTTAATGCAGCTAAAGCCAAGGGAGGATGTAACAGCATTTCAAACACTTACGGCAAATCTGAAGAAAAAAACAGTCTGAATTCTCTGTGCTTTGGGATGCAAGGCTGGGAGGCAGATGAGGGGAGAGCAGAGGAGGCTACCTCCGTTTTGACTATAACAGTGAGAGAGACACTCAATGGCTTTGTGAACTTTCAAGGTTCTTCTCTTTCTTGGGGCTCAGCTTGCCCCTGACATACTCAGACCATGGGGCCAGAGGAAACTTCCCTTTTGATGCCCAGTTCTCCTAAGAGGAGAAAGAAATTATCAGTGGCAGCCTGTGTGGCTGCTACCTCCAGCGCCTCCCTGCACATCTTTAAGATGTTGGTACAGCTAGCCATCTGTTTCCCAGGGAGAAATGTAAACCTACACACAACCACAGAGAGCTTCTAGAGGCATCGAGAGAAGAGGAAAGGAGCTGCTGATGCCCCAACCTAAGATGGGCAACAACAGGGTGTCCCTGCAGGAAGCAGGAGGTACAGGGTTCCACCCTGGCCCCCAGTGCCAATGAATAGGGCTGGAAGTACCTGCACACACACATACTGCCCTGGTATTTTATGAACATCTCTGAACAAACCATGACAGCCCTGGCTTCGTGAGGGTTTCCTTGTACACAGAGAGGTTCCTGCCCTTGCTGCCAGGGAAAGGAAGTGACTCTTGGATGTATCCATGAAATGTATATTCCAGAGCTGCTCTGTCCAATACATTCGTCACTAGCAATATTAGTGAAAACCAAATCATTTTTTTTTCTATTCATACTGGTTTATTTTGTGATCCTTCTTCCCTGGGGAAATAATCCTCAATTTCATGTCTTAGTTTCAATGGTGGCAGTACTTGATGGAAAAACTAAATTATTTTTAAAATGCAGTCCTATGAGCCACACTTCAAGTGCTCAGTGCCCACAGATGATGGTGGCTGCCGTACTGAACAGCACAATATAAAAATTCCATCATCACAGGAAGTTCCACTGGACAGCACTGCTCTAGATGTGTTCTTAGCGGGCCAATCACCTTCCTTATGTCATTCACCCATTCAACAAATGGCCACAGCCCACTACATAATACAACGCCAGCTGCTGCTATAACACATTGGTATTAGACGTTGATACTTAGGTAGTAACAAGGGACTGCATCCAAATTAAGACCTATCTGTCTTATGTCATCTTTTGAGGCTCTGGGTGATTCAAAGTATGTACATTCAGAACTAACGATAGTGTCTCCATTCTAAGGATGCTTGCTGGCATTTCAGGGCTAGCAAATAATATAACACCCAAACTCCATTTCTGACTTTTTTTTTTTTTTGGTACAGGGGCATTCTGCCTCCAAGCTACACCCCCAGGCCCATTTTTAAAAATTTTGAAACAGGGTCTCACTAAGTTGCGAAGGGCCTCACTAAGTTGCCAAGGCTGACTCCAAACCCGTGATCCTTTTATCTCAGCCTCCCAAGTACTGGGATTACCATGCTCGGCTTGCTAATTCTTGAGAGAAATAACTGCTCAACAACATGATGCGGGTGGTGCTGCTGATGCCCCTGCCACGTTTTTCTGGGATCAACAAATTTGGTGTTATGCTGCAGTTAGGACTCCCGCTGACTGGCAGCCCCAGGATCCGCATATGCTGGTATGCTGGCCCACTCCCCAAAGTGCCTCCCCGTGTCAACGCCCCCTGGTGACTCAACCTGCCTTCCTGTTAACCCGAAACACTTTCCTTGCTTGACACCTTTTCCCACTGTGGGCAGACATTCTTCCTGACTTGAAAGCTGACATCAGTAGTGTCATTCCATGCAGCAAACCCCCAGAGACAATCCATTCCCGGGGAGGAGCACGAGGTGCCATGAGACCCGGGGACAGTGTGCATTCCAAAGAAGTTACAGAAACCAGGTGGTACCAATTGTTTCTCTGCTCTCACTTCCAAGGTGCTGCTACTGCTACTTCAAGCTGTAATAGTGTCTACAAACAATTTGCACTTTTGGTACGGCATAATTCCAGGGGGTAATTAACAATCCCAGGAATTGTCTCTTTAAAAATCTTTAAAAGCAGCAGAAACAGAGGCCACCTTCGATGAAATAGAAGCACCCCCCTTTCTCTGGCATTTCAGAAAATACCTGGCTAACTCCCATAGAGGTTTAAAGAGCATAGGTCCTTGACTTTATGGAAGTTGCTCAAGATGTGCTAATTAGAAATCAAATGCAGCATGGTGATGGGCTGCACAGCTAGACAGCAGGCTCTGAAGAGGGGCTAAGGTTACAAGAGTTAGAAGCAGAGTTCTTGTAAGGGCCGCCCAGAGCTGTGGATTCCATACCGTTCACCATGCCGAGGTGGAAGACTGCGTTCACCAGCACGCCTCCTTTCCGGAAGTGGTCGCTCATGTGCTCCAACCAGTTGGCATCCAAGCTGCTCACTGTCTGGCCGTTCTTGGAGACCCGGAGAGGGATGGTGACGGGATAGTACTGCCGGCACTTCTGATGCTTCTTCGGTTTGTTGAAAAGGGCAAAGATCTCCATTTCTGTTGGGATTTGTAAAGGGGATGGAGAGAGAAGAGGTCAACCAGTGATAATGAGCTGCCTTGTAGGGTCTGGTGAAATCTCTCAGGAGTCTGAATCAAGCAAGTTGTGGCACCTTCACGTGACGTGGGCCTCCAAGGCTGGGTTTCAGATGGGGGACTTGGATTTTGTCTGGAATATAATGAATAGTTATTTGATATTAATTTGTACAGTGAGGCATTTAGGAAAAGGACATAGCAGGCATTTCTAGAAATGCACACAAGGATGTGATAGCAGACATTTCTAGAAATGATACAAAGATGTGTTTTAGAAGTAAAAGTGAGAGGTCATCTTTAAAAAAAAAGCAAATGTACAGATTCACATTAAAAACAAAAATAGTGCTCTAATTCCAGGAACCTTGTACACCCCCGAACTCACTATTTATAAACCGCAGTGGTGTTTCCTGAGGCTGAACCCATAATACTTAATCAAACACATCAAAAATACATCTTTGATATGTAAAAATAAATATGTTCCCGTAAATGAGGGTTCCTGCCTGCAGTGTCAGGTCGGCTCAATCAGCCAAGCAGTCACTGGGAGTGAGGCTCCGAGCTTTCCATTCTTTCATTTATAGCTCAGTTCTTCAGAAATCAATAGTCGCCACCACCCAGCAGCTGATCTGTGCCTGCCGTACGTGCTGCTGGGCATGAGTTAGCAATAGCCACCTCCAGGAGCAAATACCTGCAATTTCAATCTAAGTCTGAAGGTCTATTTTTGTGATACTCATTTAGCCAAGCGATCAGAGTTGACCCAGCTTAAAAAGCTTTGCTTACAGAGGCTGTTCAGGAATATGCTTTGGTTTCCAAAAATATCTTTTGGAATCATAAGAAAATCCCCACCCTTCTATCAAAGAAAAATTTTAAAGACCATAAACAATGGTTGACATTAGCAAGGACAAAGCACATGTATGTTCCCCGCATGAGACACCTAGACCTACATTCTGGGACACAGGTTCCAAAATTTCAGTATTTCACAATTTTTGTGGTATCCAAATACTAGCTGGATTGTTATATTTTAAAAAAATTGACTTACTTTCCTTTATTTAAATAAATGCATTTAAAAAGGAAATTTTATTTCATGACCATAAAGGCAAACCTCTACCATTTGCCACACAACAAGAAGGCACATTAACACCAAATACAGTCATCCACATAACAGCTGAAAGCTTCTCCTATAGGTACTGTATTCTGGAACAAAGGAGGTCTTCTCATAGCCCTAGTTGAACAAGCCTCAATGGAGATCTCTGGGCCATAAAACCTTGTCATCAGCAACAGTTAAACTAGCAGGAGAGTCATTTCAAGCTATCCACCCAGTACAACTGACACCAATCTTCAGAACTGGACACCTGGATTTTTTTTTTTTTTTCGGTACCGGGGATTGAACCCAGGGGCGTTCTACCTCCATGCTACACCCCCGGCCCTATTTTTTTATACTTTATTTTGAAACCGGGTCTCACGAAGTT